>NQII01005194.1:117157-158105 GCA_002778355.1 Clitarchus hookeri | reverse complement strand
GGTATTAGATTAGATTTTAGTTCTGGCTTCCACCACCAATGTCCACGACTCGATACGTTTTGCTTCTCGTCACCGATGTCCATGACTCGATCTCAGACCTGACTTCCTACAACTTAGATCCACGAATCGTTCTAGGTACTGGTTTCTTACAACCAATGTCTATGACTCTATGTCTGGCTTCCTACCACTGAGGTCCACTACTCTATCTCAGCCCTGGCCTTCCCACTACCGAGGTCCGCGACTCTATCACAGACTCCCTAGGTAAGGGAATTTTCGATTTCTGATGTGGCGCAGGATCTGGCTGGCACTGACATGGCTTGTATTGTTTTCCCAGATACTGCCCCCCCTCCCTCCTCCAATCACACTTCACCTCTTTTATTATTCCACTTGACTGATAACGCAGAAACCTTTTCTCGCGTTTTGCAACCGAATCCATTTAGCCCCAGCATGGAACTCTTTACGATATTTTAATGCTCACACAACCGGTTTGCGTAACTTTTCTTGAAAAGAGTTATCAGAGTATAACATTTTTTTTTGTAAGACTTTACACTAGACCTCTGCGCTGCACATATGGGTGGCTAAAGTTAACACACGGCTTGTGCCTTAAAAATATATATTCATAATTTTTTTAAAATATTTTTGGCAGGGAACACCAGGCACCTGAGCGTCTCATGATGGTATGCCACTGTTAACGCTATGCCACTGTTACACTCCAGGTGTTTTCAAAGTAAATTATTTAATATTGTTGCAGTAACGAGTGACCAGAATCATGCAGCAGGTATGCTTTACTAGAGTATCAACCTAACAACGCAGTGATACTTTAGAAGTTGTGAATTACAATGAGCAAGCAGTACCCACCTTGGCAGGAACCTCATCATGATGTCTCCGTCCCCTGTGGCTGCAGCCCCGCCAACCTCACCATCCACGTACGCTCCGGCTCCAGGGATTGGCGAGTCACCCACTCGCCTGCACACGTACACCGAACAAATAAGTTCGCGAGTGGACGTTATTAAGCGATATAATATAAGCAAACTTTGCTATACATGTATAGTTATTTACAGTTATTTACAGTGCCATGTGTGTTGATCTATTTTTTTCGAAAAACTCTTGTCTTGAAAAGTCATTGTATCCTTGCGGAAAAGTCAACTACAAATCGGGAATTTATATACTGGTGTATATGTTATATATATATATATATATATTGACGTGAACCGCACGTTACGAATCCTTTTGCCCACTGACTGCCATAGTATGTTCACACCAGATGCAACACACCGACAGGCTTGTGGGCACGAGTGCATTAGTGTTTATTATTTATTCAGCTTATTTCGTCAGTGTATTTGTTAATAGTGTCAATGTGTAATTAATAAATAATTTGTTTTGTCATCGGAGACAATCTGCCCAGCCACAGCCAGAGATATGTGACATTCTACATTTGGCAATGCTGTGGCTGGTGTAATGAAAACATTTAGAATAAGTATTATCATTTTTATTATGTATTTGTGTAAGGGTAATTATTTTTTTGTGTGTTAATTTAGTTCATATCATTTTCCATCCCCTAATCATCTTTCAGTGTATATTGTGTTTCACGGTTTCACCGCATGGCGTCAGCTGCGCCTAGGTAGCGGAAGCTGGCGCACATTTCCGGCAAGTATTCGCCAGGACTTGGACGAGCTCGGACGTACGCTCTCCCCACTCCGCAGAAGCCCTAGCAAGGACATCATCTGTCGAACAGTATCCAGTCGCATCCATAATGTTATAAATCATTATCATCATCTCTTTCCTTACTTAACTTGCATAGCGCCGAGGGGAGAGCGACGTTATTATTTATCGGGAATCAAAAGTGCATTTCGAGCTTCACATGATAAGACCACGTGGTCGCTTGTAGTTCCGGGCCATTCAGGCCGCGTGTCTTCTGTATAGTTGAGTGTACATAACGGGGTAATAAATACCTTAACAACCAGCACCACTGTTTTTATTGATAATCAAGTAAGGCGTGCGAGGTGGCCCACAACCTCGGCAACGTGTGTATGACGGAGTGTTACCAGAGTCCCTAGGCTGTCGGCCGAACGACCCTACATCTCATCAGCTCACCGCAGAGCTGTGGCGCCGGGCACACACATATTACTTCACAACTCTGGAAACACCGCAGATCAAGTTGGCTTTATCGTCGTAGCCAAGCTTGGTCATGTCAATATATATAGACACACATGAACGGAAATGAGGTGTTTCTCTATTATGTTTTCAACCATTATGCTCATAATGCACAAAAAAAAAAATAAAGAATTTTTGAACTCGGCTAAAGTAAAATATGGAATAACATTTACTTGATAAGTACAGAATAATATACAACTTGATATTTTTTCCAAACTCTCCACCCCCCTTTTTTTAAAATACAGGATGTTAAAAAAAATTCATCAGATTTCAAAAGGCTATATCTTTTAAATTAACGGACAGAGAACTATGTAGTAGACAGTGAAATACATGTGTGATGATAAAGTTATGCTTACAAGTATCACAAATTCTCAGTATCCCCCCCCCCTCCCCCTCCCAATGGAATCTGAATCTCTTGGGTGCCGACTCGGTGCACGGTTGAGCCATGTCAGGGTTCCACACATCAGTGAGCATGTCTGTTCACTGCTAAGAGAGGAGGATTAAAACGTTTCACTTGGTTGTCGCTAGGTGTATCCTTGGTGCGTAGATGGTGAGTAAGCCACAGGTGAGCTCCCTTCAATATGCATCAGGATGACATCACAACAGAGTGCCTTTCACGTTCTTCAGTTCAACACTTGCAAGTCTGCGACAGCTGTGCAGTTAAAGTACGACATTCTGCACCTCCTACTATTCAGAGCGTTCGACTTTGGCACGAGCAGTTTCGACAAACAGGTTGTTTGTGTAAGGGGAAATTGGCGGGTCGTTCCCGTATTTTCAACGAAGACGTTTGGCGCATTCAGAGGAGCATTGTAAGAAGACTACAGAAGTCTACTCGTACCAGCCGAGAGTTAGCCATTCCCCATACGACTCACAATGTTCGAAAAGCAACTTTTAGAAGCTCATTTGTAATTTTTTTCGACTTTCTAAAATTCCAAATCATTGCTCTAGTTATGTGGCCACGTGTTTGGACAGACATTAGCAATTCAAAAGTGGTGCATTTGAAGGGTGAGTATTGCCTTCTGCGACCTGCGAAGTCATGCTCCGAGTGCTAAGAAACAATATGCTCATTTGCACCTCGTTACTGCTATGTTTCAGTCGTTAGTTTTGCAAGTCCTGAGAATTTTTCGTCGAAGTATTGGTTTTACTATGGCTGATGGTCCTTCAGACAAGAGTTCCAATATTATTTAGAGTAATTAATGCCACGTGTGGCATAATAATACCGCATTATTAACACACAGAAAATAATTTGTTGTGTCACGAGATTTACGATTTCATTAGAGCAATGACACACAAGTACATTCTGTTTCATTGTAATTGTTTGTAATTATTGTGTGATCTTATCTACCTTTCTAATGAGACTACTCTGAAGGTGCATAGAGGTGTGGACAGGTGTCGATCACGGAGCAACACTCGTGCATTTGTTCAAGCAAGGCACAAGAAGAAGTAATAACTCGCGTTGTAAATGAAAACTAAAAGACTACGTTCGAAATAAAATACAAGTGGGGTTTTGACGGAAGTTGTATTCACTCTACTTATAAACACAGATTTGTAGAGAATACGGTTTCTACAGATTCAGACATGCTGTTGTCTTCAATCGTGCCACTGCGAACCATCGCCAAAACACAAAACACCGAGCACATAGTAGCTATGGCAGAACCCTCGTCCCTCATTCAGACGCTTTTGCATTCCAATTCAATTTCAGGTTGTTTAGGAGAGCCAAGATGTAATAAAAAAAGTGTTTACATCGAAGATCTGATTTCGAGATTGTCACCCACAAGATTGAACATTGATGGAAAGGTCGCCGGTGTTCATCATGTTCTCATTAAAACGATGCTGGATGGAAAGTGGCTAATGCTTTAGCAGATAATAGGTCATCGCAGACCTGCTACATTTATCAAGCAGCACCAAACCAGATGTACCACACAGATGCTGTTATAAAATAAATATAACAATGAATACGTTTTCGTACGGATTGTTCACTTTGCATGCGCATATCAGGCTCTTTGAGTGTGTATTGCATATTTAATACAGATTAGGTACGAAAACGTGGCGAATGTAAGCAAATTACAGAGGAAAAGTGGAGGAAAATAATGGTGATTGTACCGACAAATTTCGGCAGAAAACGGGTCTTCTCATTGATGTCGTCAAGCAAAGCTCTGAAAACACTAACAATGGCAATACGGCCAGAAGGTTTTTGAGAACCCGAAAGTCGCAGCGAAAATCAAGAGTGTTAACGAAGAGCTAATCACCAGATTTTCAGAAATTTTACAAGCTCCACTGTGTGGCTATAAACTTCGCACAGTCTATCAGGCAATATGCTCTAAGACACTGCTAAAATATACGCCGACAAGTATCCATGGTACAAGATGTCGGCAAGTGTCCATTAGATATGAATTCACGGAGCCGACGTTATGGACACTCTTTTCACATAGGGCATTTGAGTGAAGAAGCTTTGGAAGCAAGAAACAAAGAATGCAAGTCCTATCGTGAGCACAACACGAGAAAAATAGGGAGGAAACAAAATAACGAAGAAACTGTATGCAACCTAATATCTTCGGAGCTCCTCAAATCTTCCATCAGGCTGCTACCGAAGAGAAAACGAAGCCACTTAGCTGGCGAGGTAATCAGTCTGTTAGAGAATCCAGGGATATTTGTAGGGACGCTCCAGTTTAACGCGTTACATAACCGGCTTTCCAAAGAGTCGTCAAGTGACGGAATTAGTCTTTAGATGTAGCATTTGTGAAATAATGTACATGGTTTATTTAAGTTTGGTTTTATGTATACAATTATCATGATTAATAAAAGTATAGAGTTTATAATCACTTGCGATACAAAAATAATTCTGTTAAATTACTCAAAGTGCAGTTTTCATTACAAAATAATAAATTACCAACGTATTTCCACAAACGTTTTAGTGTGAGGTGTAACAACCTAAGATAAACATTCGGGAAATAAATACATTTCTTTAAGTTTAAAATACAAAAGCAGCTGGTAAATTGAGCTATTTCAAGACTGTGCGAATGTCTGGCGTGTTTTGCGACGACGTTTGTTATTCAAACCATACAGGACTGAACTCACGCACGCACTACGCCAAGGTGATAAACAACTAAATGTGGCATTTTGTGGATTCATTGTCGAAAAGGAAATGGAATATGACACTTTTCCTTCAATCTTAGTGTTCAGTGACGAGGTGACGTTTCATCTCAGTGATACGTGGACTGTCACAATGAACGGATATGGAGATCACAGCATCCGCATGCTGTGGTAGAGCAAGAGAGAGACTTCCCCAAACCGAATGTGTTCTGTGCCGTTTCTCGAAAAAAGGTTTAGGGTCCATTTTTTTTCCCCTGACAACACCTTCACGGGAATATCATACCTGCAAATGACTTTCCCCGCGGTTACAGGCAGATTCCGCTGATTACATTCTCGAGCAGGACGGAACTCCATACCGTACTGGCACTAGCAAACTCAAACATTCGTGAACGAGATTCTGTACCGATGGATCGGCCGTCAAGGACCTGCTGATTTGGCATTACACCACTGGCCACCAAGGTCGCTTCATATCACTGTCTGTGATTTGNCGGCCGTCAAGGACCTGCTGATTTGGCATTACACCACTGGCCACCAAGGTCGCTTCATATCACTGTCTGTGATTTGATACTACACCACTGGCCACCAAGGTCGCTTCATATCACTGTCTGTGATTTGGCATTACACCACTGGCCACCAAGGTCGCTTCATATCACTGTCTGTGATTTGGCATTACACCACTGGCCACCAAGGTCGCTTGATATCACTGTCTATGATTTCGCATTACACCACTGGCCACCAAGGTCGCTTCATATCACTGTCTGTGATTTTTTTCTTTTCGAGGTTTGTGAATGCTTCAGTTTATGTGCCGCCCTTTCCTACAAAAACTGAAGAAGTTCGAAAGCGTATAACAACAGCAGTGACTGCAGTAACACCAGACATGCTCGCCAATGTGTGGGACGAGTTTGACTATTGTCTATACTAAGCCATGAGTATACAGGAGGGCATATTGAGCATTTGTGATAATTGCAAGCAGAACTTTATTGTCAGACATGTAATTCACTCTTTACCGCATGGTTCCCTGTTCCTCAGTTCAACGGGTATAGCCTTTAGAAATAAGACGAGACTTTTTTGATATATACACACACGTTTTTAACACGTAGTTTACAGTTTTCAAAGTGTTTAAAAAAAATTAAATTAATTTTTTTGCGAGTACTCTTGTGGTGTATTATTTGACACAATGCAAGATTACTGTTCTTTTTTTTATCTCAATGTCTTCCTCAAAAAAATCATTGAATTATATCAAGCGACAGGTATTATATTCAAAAAATGTATATAATTTTTACTAAGCCAATTTTTTAAATAACTATAAATGAAACAACAAATCTCAGCTCAATTTATTACTGTAAATAACGTGAAGTCATTATGTCCAAACTTCTTATGTACCGTTTCCAGTTATTTCGTGATCGTCAGATATTACGTCATAATAGACTCTGTATAACCCACTATTGCTTTACGATGAATGTGAATGAACATACAACTCATTCGTGTAGTTACCAACATGAGCTATGCTGCAACAGAACTCTCTGTGATTCTGAAATCCTTCTGGCAAAGTAAACCTGTGATTGGAAAAAAGACAATGTAAATTCGTTACTTTATGTTAATTTGAGAGAGCAGATAAAAAAAATGTGTTGCTCTAAACATTAAACATGCATTCAACTTGTGTGAGACAATATCGCGGTATTATTAAAGGAAGTTACCCTGGTATTTTGTGGCTAGCGCCATTGGTTGACGTTCCTGCCGCCATCTTGCCTTCCATATCGATTGCCACCATACCAATGGTATCGTGGTTCCAAGCATCAACACGCGGAGTTATTCTATTTGGACTGTTCAGCTTTTTCGGCGTAACTTCTGTTGCGTTTGGGGTGTAGGGGCCACACTGCTTCGTTGGGTCAGGAGTTACATTCTGAAAAGCAAATAAATAATAAATAGTACCTAATTTGTGGGACATGAGATCTGACTGTTAACTGCCCATGAGATAGCTAAGAAACTAGGTCCAGCATTAAAATCGAGAATGATGAATACTTCAAATTTCCCATAGCCGACAGTCTTGGTGGATTCGGAGAGTTACGTTTCCATAAAATGTTCTAAACTGAAGATATTCTGGAAGAATTAAATTGACTTTATTGTTTCATCTGACACCATGCTGCACATTTGTTTGTAGACTGTAAGCCATATCTTAAAAAAAATAATATTTTTTAAACAGATTTTGCAGGCAGTATTTAAACTTACAGTAATACACTACCAAATAACTTTTTCTCATCGATAACTTTTTAAAAGAAGTAAGTGTACAATACTGGTTAAACCCGTCATTTCACGAAGTATTTTATTTTTAGGTTAATATATTGACTGTGGGTGACTGTAGCAACAATCATGCAGCCCTTAGAACTAGGACTGTTTCTCTCTCTCACCACCCCTTAATGATATNATGTGATTTGGCATTACACCACTGGCCACCAAGGTCGCTTCATATCACTGTCTGTGATTTTTTTTCTTTTCGAGGTTTGTGAATGCTTCAGTTTATGTGCCGCTCTTTCCTACAAAAACGGGAGAAGTTCGAAAGCGTATAACAACAGCAGTGACTGCAGTAACACCAGACATGCTCGCCAATGTGTGGGACGAGTTTGACTATTGTGTATACTATGCCGTGAGTATACAGGAGGGCATATTGAGCATTTGTGATAATTGCAAGCAGAACTTTATTGTCAGACATGTAATTCACTCTTTACCGCATGGTTCCCTGTTCCTCAGTTCAACGGGTATAGCCTTTAGAAATAAGACGAGACTTTTTGATATATACACACACGTTTTTAACACGTAGTTTACAGTTTTCAAAGTGTTTAAAAAAATTAAATAAATTTTTTTGCGAGTACTCTTGTGGTGTATTATTTGACACAATGCAAGATTACTGTTCTTTTTTTTATCTCAATGTCTTCCTCAAAAAAATCATTGAATTATATCAAGCGACAGGTATTATATTCAAAAAATGTATATAATTTTTACTAAGCCAATTTTTTAAATAACTATAAATGAAACAACAAATCTCAGCTCAATTTATTACTGTAAATAACGTGAAGTCATTATGTCCAAACTTCTTATGTACCGTTTCCAGTTATTTCGTGATCGTCAGACATTACGTCATAATAGACTCTGTATAACCCACTATTGCTTTACGATGAATGTGAATGAACATACAACTCATTCGTGTAGTTACCAACATGAGCTATGCTGCAACAGCGCTCTCTGTGATTCTGAAATCCTTCTGGCAAAGTAAACCTGTGATTGGAAAAAAGACAATGTAAATTCGTTACTTTATGTTAATTTGAGAGAGCAGATAAAAAAAATGTGTTGCTCTAAACATTAAACATGCATTCAACTTGTGTGAGACAATATCGCGGTATTATTAAAGGAAGTTACCCTGGTATTTTGTGGCTAGCGCCATTGGTTGACGTTCCTGCCGCCATCTTGCCTTCCATATCGATTGCCACCATACCAATGGTATCGTGGTTCCAAGCATCAACACGCGGAGTTATTCTATTTGGANTGCCAATGGTATCGTGGTTCCAAGCATTAACACGCGGAGTTATTCTATTTGGACGGTTCAGCTTTTTCGGCGTAACTTCTGTTGCGTTTGGGGTGTAGGGGCCACACTGCTTCGTTGGGTCAGGAGTTACATTCTGAAAAGCAAATAAATAATAAATAGTACATAATTTGTGGGACACGAGATCTGACTGTTAACTGCCAATGAGATAGCTAAGAAACTAGGTCCAGCATTAAAATCGAGAATGATGAATACTTCAAATTTCCCATAGACGACAGTCTTGGTGGATTCGGAGAGTTACGTTTCCATAAAATGTTCTAAACTGAAGCTATTCTGGAAGAATTAAATTGACTTTATTGTTTCATCTGACACCATGCTGCACATTTGTTTGTAGACTGTAAACCATATCTTAAAAAAAATAATATTCTTTAAACAGATTTTGCAGGCAGTATTTAAACTTACAGTAATACACTACCAAATAACTTTTTCTCATCGATAACTTTTTAAAAGAAGTAAGTGTACAATACTGGTTAAACCCGTCATTTCACGAAGTATTTTGTTTTTAGGTTAATATATTGACTTTGGGTGACTGTAGCAACAATCATGCAGCCCTTAGAACTAGGACTGTTTCTCTCTCTCACCACCCCTTAATGATATANTGGGTGACTGTAGCAACAATCATGCAGCCCTTAGAACTAGGACTGTTTCTCTCTCTCACCACCCCTTAATGATATAACTAGGCGCCAGCTAAAATTCTTGACCTATAGAGATAAACTATTACTTCTGTTATCAAAGCAAGATTGTAAAATAAAGGTGGAATTTATGTTTTTGCAAACATACTTGGCAGAACTTTTGCGAGCGTTAGGCAGTATTTAGGAATTTCTCATTTGGTTTAAAGTACAAGGGAATAATGAACGGAGTCCTGTTATTGAACTAATTGGGTGAGTTTGTTATTAATCCTGGTACTTCACGTACATTGCGCTTTAATTTGATTGATGTTTCGCTGGACACACTTATCTCGTATAATGAGGGAATACCCAGTAAGGAATAAGATTATTGCTAGTACTTATTCGATCAATTCTGATTGAAAGACAAACCAGAAATACCCAAGTGCAAAGCCTCCACTGAGAAGTCAACCATATGTAATCAGATGTATTAAATAGCTTTTTTTATACAGTGCCTAATACCAGCAAAATAGTTCAACTCGTTGCGTAAATTTTGGCAATTCTTAGTTGTCCAGTTACATCTCTTCCCTCTAAATAATGGACGATAAAAGCATTTGTACAAGGTTCTTACTCACGACGACAAAGTTTCTTCACGAAATTAGACTAATGAGAACACATAAGGTATTCATTGACTCGACACGTCTGTGCACCAAGCACACACAACTCTCTAATATGTTAAAGAAAAATATTTAGCAAGAAATTGCACCTAAGTGGATTGTACGCAGTGCCGCCACTGGGCCGTCAACTGTTGCGACTAATAATTTGAGCATCGAATCGGAGATCAAGTGGTTGCGGGCTCCTCGTATTCAGGGAGTCCTGTCGCATGAAGACAACATTTCCATACCATGTGTCAAAAAGCTCAAAGCGGCTTCATCTTATGTCTACATTTTTACACTCAGAAATTGAAATTGTGTTTGGCAACAAGTGAATTGCTGCTCACTGGAAATGTATTACAAATGTATTACAAATGTTGTTACCGACAGGTGGCTAAGTGAAATGCACCAGAAGTGAATCTCTCGCAGCGCTTGAGTTCACAGAGAAGCTGCGTAAACCATAGCTTAAAGCAAAGGAATTCAGTCCCAACGAGTCTTAGACAGTGAGAGTTTAATGAATCAATCGGACCTATCACTTTGCTCTTGAATGTAAGTTATTGGGGCATTTCTTTTTCTATTTCGCGTTCAGGGTGGGCACTGAGTGGGACAGACCAATCAAAATAGTATAAAAATACAGATTTGGGTTTCATGTTGTATGATCACGCACTGGAAGGCTGAAGAACCAGACGTTGTAGTTATGCTAGGTTCCAAGCCTCAAGTCCCCGTACTCAGAAATCTTAGTCATCCCGGGGTTTGGACTCGAACCGTTGCTAGTGCGTCATCCTTGGAAAAGAGCACGATACTTCCGAGTACCTTGCTGGATACCAAGTTGATTCGATCGGAAAATTTTGTTGGGTAAACAATAAAGTGCGCATTTAATCAACTTATCTAGCAGAAATCACTGTTTTCAGGTTGGCAAAATTCCTATATATATATGTATTAGGCCCAAGGCCGACAAAAACTACAAATACTTGTCCGATTCTAAACCGTTTGAAAGTCACTAATTTGTTTCGATTCTTCGGACCTTCCCACTACACGAAGAACATGGATGGTATAGATAGGCTGTTCACGGTAAACTGAGCACTTTTGAAAGTCCTGCTTAACATCTGCTTGTATGCACATTGTGTATTCTTTCACGACATGTAGGATTAACGTACCCAAGAGCCTGTGACTTTATTAAATCGTCGGTCAAGTGAAAGTGTAAAATTATTAGAAAAGTAAATGTTTTAGAAATTTGCTCATACTTGCACTTATGTGCATAAAAAAATAGAAAGCAAAATAAATTATTTCAGCATACACAGATGTTTACCAAATACTTTAAATTGAACGTCAGGACTTGGGTGTACTTTCCCTCCGTCGTTGCCAACTTAACTGGGTGCATGCCGAGGTATTGTGCCTGTTCAAATATATGCAGGCAGGTATTTTTCAGTGCTCAAATAACCGTGAACAGCATACAGTGACCAAATTAATTGTTCCAGTGAAGTGACGTCTATAGTAATGAGAGATAACTAATGTAGCCGCTTTGCCAAGCACCATCTAAGTCATTGTTGTTACAGCGAAGTGAAAAAAAAAATTGCTTTTCAGAAGTAATGTTTTGTCCAGATATTTGTCACAAATTTAATGAGTTATTCATACTTAGGAAGGGTGCGTTGATCTCGGAACACCTCACCCCTCCTCCTTTTCTGTGCCGCTAGCTAGAACAGGTCGTTCTGCCGACGAATCGCGAACCGTTTCGGCGTGAAGTGCGTCGTTACCTTCCAGAAGTTGGGCTGGCAGCTGTTGTCCCGCCAGCCGTTCCACATCTGGCGGGAGTGGTTGGTCTGCAGGGACTCCTCACTGAAGCCCATGGTCAGGGCGAACTGGGTGGCCTGGTCGCCCACCAGCAGTGTGTGGCGAGTGTTCTCTAGTACCCGTCGTGCCACCGAGATGGCGTGCTTCACCCGCCGCAGAGCGCCCACCGCGCCCACGTCCATCGACGTCCTGCACCGTCCGCACTTATTACTGTGCGTCAACTGAGCACTCTCAAGTCCTGCTTAGCATCTACTTGTGTGCACATTTTGTGTCCTTCCGCCACATGTAACATTAACATTGCCATCAGCCTGATCACTTTATTAATGCGCCATCCATGCGAGACGGTGGAATTGTTAGGAATGTAAATGTGTTAATAATATACTTATTTGTGCTTTTATGTGTATAGAACCAGAAACATTGACTTCAGTAACCACACATTTTACACACACAGATTTAAAAAAAAGTTATTACAATGGTTGAATTTCGCGAATACGTTAGCAATATGGAGGTGTTTGGTTTCGGTGCTTCCCTGGAATTTTTAAATTTTAGTTCTGCGAAATCTAAAGAATACAGCGTTTTATACGGGCTCAGAGATGAGCTGCGAGTAAAGTTATGCTATGCGAGTACTCTGACATCCATAAAACAGCTTTAATATATCGTCCAGTATCTGAAATTTTCGTTGTAAATACTTTTATGTCAGTAATATTTGCGGTGCACTCATACTTCAGTTCGAAAGTCAGTTAGATTTCTTTGTACCATAAGTTGTACTTTACCCGGCTTACTTTATCCTGACAAATTTGTTGACATACTTAGTCAATTTTTTCATTTGTATTTTGTACAGGCTTACGACTTTTCTAAACTACGTGCAAATAATTTTACAGCCTGGGGTTGCAAAACAGTCAAGGAAACGGATTTGGGAAGGCCATGCTAAAAAAGAGATCCAAACAGACATCGTCCTCTCCAGAGAATGTTCGCTAATGTGGACAGGCGGTTGCACTCGCCCATATAATAACACAAATGTGATCGCACGCACGTCCCTAAACCAATAACGTGGAATCTTATAAACGGACAAGCATTGCACACGCAACGCACGTCCCTAAACAAATAACGTGTAACGTTATAAACGAACAAGCACTGCACACATACACGTCATTTTAAACAGCGGATATAAGCAATGGAATTTGTTTATTTACAGTCGCGGGTCAACTTCGCACACTAATGTTTTTGGCATCGCTGTACCAGTGAACTTGCATGCCCTTGTACCGTTCTATGGACTCACTATTATGCGTTCAAGTGCAGCAACAGCTGCTGCAGTTACATGTAGGTAGATATAAGGCTGGCACAATTTGCTCACATGTCGACCGGCGTCGTCGATTGCATCCTCATTGGATGGCACGTTTTGCAGCTCCGTTTCAATGGCTGTACTAATTGGGCAAGAAAGCACACGAGGATTCTGTTTAAAAATGTTAGAATTTGAAGCAGCAAATGTGGTATAGGCTGTTCATGGAAAATTGAGCACTTTTCAGGCCCTAGATACTTTTTGGATATCAGCCATTTTTTTTTTTATCCTTCCACCACTTTTTAAAATAAATATTGCAATGTAAACAATAAATAAGTGTGTATATATTTCACCAGAATTGAAAGTTAACGTCTAAGTCTACAGTAAAATATAATTGTTGACTATTTTTTCAAATGTGAGGGTTTCAAAAAGTGCTTACTTTACCGTGAATAGCCCATACCAGCACGACTTAGTCTTAGTATATTTTGACTTTTAAAGTTCGTCACAGTTTTCCCACCACACCTGGTAATCGAGGGATCGGTAGAGTGGAGGGCAAGCTCCCTATGTTAGTTAGGATACATACGACGCTGGTTAACAAGACACTTGTGGACACGGAACCCAATGACGCCGCCTGGCTGATGCGTGCCCGAGTCCTAGAAGTTACCTGGCACTCGGATCTTCTCTCTGGTAGCTTTTACTCGCAAGGCCGCGAGCACTCTTTGTCTCATCGACTCCTCTCATAAAACTGCCAATTTTGACCTTATTATTTTTTGGTGGGATAATAAAGACAAAGTAGTGCTTCATATCCTTTGGTACGTTAAGTATAGTCAGTACATCAAGTTTTATACTAAAAAGGATTGTAAAACGCTCTAAAACCTTCTTTTACATTAAAAAAATATTAATTTGAAACGGAAGTATAATAGTAAGTACCATTCGAAAGTGGAAACATTTGGTAAATGCTATCTGTAACCTGACGCCAGTCATTAGTAGTGAACAGTTGTCAAAGGACAGCTGAACGACTGGCATTCCGCGCACTGTTTGGAGTCCGGGCAGACGACGTTCTCAACTCAGAGTCTACATTACAGACTTCTCCTCCGCCACTCGCGACACCTTCACATCCCTTAGCGGTCTAGATGCCCGTCGTTACAACATGCCTGTCAATATCGGCGGTTCTCACTTCCTAAGGCTACGTCACTTCCTAAGGCTACGTCACATTATGATTAGACGTTCTGCCTTCACAGCTGATGCACAGTTTCTCATTAGAAGTAGAAGCACAAATACTTATGGCTACCTGTTGTCACAAAACTAGTGTAATTTGCTGTACGCAATTTACAACACATTCCACTTACGTGCTGAGACGTTTGCCTACCGCAAAAGTGCATATCACAACATATCTGAGGTTTTGTATAGTTGCCATTTTGCCATACCAACCGCAAATTTAGATATGTGCTCGCACTTGTCACCTGCATTACCTGTCATTTTTTATCAGGAGTTCAAAATAACCAAATTGTCATTGTGTTTCTTAGTCATCGTAGGCAATGGAGATCCAATAAAAATTCTAATTCATAACCAAATAATGTCATAATGGATCCCCAGACTGAAGCGGCCAAAATTTGACAAAATTAGAGACGTAAATGCTTACCATAAATAGCATTTTCAGAAATAAACCCTCTTACAACCTCAGCAAAGTGCCTGAGGTAATCATTATTTACTATATTAAATTACCATGCAATGAACATAATTATCTCTACGGCGCCACAATAGCATGCAGGACATTTTATATGACTTTATGCCTTTTATTTTTGTATTTACAATAAATGTATTGTCTGTTCAATGAAATTCAAGTTGTTTGAAGGCTGAAAATAATTTAATAACACTTACAGCAACGTGTTTTAATTTAAATTAGTTAGAATTTACATTGCAAACGCTGGACCTAAGAAAAACATACTAACAGCAACATAGGTGTGAAATCGTGACGCGGAACATTTGAATCACAAAATCCAGAGTTCAAATTCAAAGATAACGCACAATGTGTTAGCCGTCCTGTTAAAAATCGAAGCGGTACTAAAAAGGGACCTTAACTGGTTATTTTTGCTTTATCGCGAGAAATTATATCTCAGTTCAAATGCAGATCGCAGCTCGTATTGAGGGCAGATATGATCAACAACCAGGAGTGCAGCATAAGGAGAACCATAAGAAGCCAGAGGAACATAACCTACCTCAATTTCCCAAATGGTATTCAAAGGTTAACAGTGAGAGCCATATTGTTGTTACAATTTACAGGAAACACATTAAAAGTTATATCTAACATTAAAACAGATGATCTATTAAGAAGGAAGATTTTGTTACCCGTCCATGATCATGGCATCAAGCGTGGTTTCCGCATCCTCATCAGGGCTGCCACCATAACCCACTGATCCGTCACACTGCTCCTCTTCGCACACGGAGCAGCCGCTCTCTATGGCGTCCAGCGCTGACTTCTTCTCCAAGTACAGCGTCTCCCACGCTGCAAAGGTCATAACCGAGTCTTAACTACGTCGTTTACTCTAACAGAAAGAATAAACATTTATTTTGCACCTGGACTGATATGAGGTTTGCGTTGGCCAGCCTGAAGAAAGCTTGAGGGGTTGGGAGGTGGGGATGGAGAANTGCACCTGGACTGATATGAGGTTTGCGTTGGCCAGCCTGAAGAAAGCTTGAGGGGTTGGGAGGTGGGGATGGAGAAACTGCAGAATGAAGATGTAGGTGGGAATAGAAAACTTGGAGAATCATTGTATAACTACAGGCTGCAAAAGTGGGTGGATGTGTAGTGACTTATCACTGAGTCAGCTACNAACTTGGAGAATCATTGTATAACTACAGGCTGCAAAAGTGGGTGGATGTGTAGTGACTTATCACTGAGTCAGCTACAAGCCGATATTCATTTGTTCCATTGTGAAGTGGGAACAAATTTACAAGTGTTTTCCTTTTACTGTCTTCTGTCACTGTATTCTTGAGCAGGATGTTCAGTGATATAGCGTTAAAATCCTCTGACCTTCCGGCATTATTTCGTACGTTGATTTTGCGTGTTCTGCCACTGAACAAAATCCCCACCCCTTTTTTTTTTTTTTTTTTTTTTTTTACCACTGCAGCGATTTTTCCTTCCGACTCTTCAATTATACTTTTAACGTCTGTTTGTATCGAGAATTACTTACACAGTTTTTTTAAGTTGTTACCTGTAGCACTACATGTGACGACCAATGAAATTGAAATAAAGCATAGTTCGAGAGTAATGTTAATTTGAATTAGTCAACAATGTTAATTATCTGATCCATAATAGAGGTATCGAAGTTTTAACAGATGTAACAGTAGGTGCATATTAATTTGTTTTACATCTTGCATAAAATAGGCACGGAGCAGTTTATTTCGCNTAACAGATGTAACAGTAGGTGCATATTAATTTGTTTTACATCTTGCATAAAATAGGCACGGAGCAGTTTATTTCGCCGGGGAAAAACTCGAACATAAATTTCCCGTTCAATAATTATTAACTTTCTTAAAAATTTCATATTTTCGATGATTTGTAACTGCTGGTTGGTGTTAATTACCTTCAGTGACGGCTATTGGCAATTGTACAATTAGATTACCTTGCCTAATCAGAACAAGTGTCCTACTGTGAGTACTCGGTGTTTTGCTAGTTGTGTAAGTCTTCAATAACGGGTTGCCAAGAATCCAACCCCTTACTCATGTCGGGGGCCACNTAACAGATGTAACAGTAGGTGCATATTAATTTGTTTTACATCTTGCATAAAATAGGCACGGAGCAGTTTATTTCGCTGGGGAAAAACTCGAACATAAATTTCCTGTTCAATAATTATTAACTTTCTTAAAAATTGCATATTTTCGATGATTTGTAACCGCTGGTTGGTGTTAATTACCTTCAGAGACGGCTATTGGCAATTGTACAATTAGATTACCTTGCCTAATCAGAACAAGTGTCCTACTGTGAGTACTCGGTGTTTTGCTAGTTGTGTAAGTCTTCAATAACGGGTTGCCAAGAATCCAACCCCTTACTCATGTCGGGGGCCACACGATGAAGGGAAGGTCTGCTTCGTTTTTCCTCGCACTTCGGTGTGGCAAGGGACGAATAACTTTGTTACCTTCACTATGCATACAATTATGAAATTGTTAAATTTAAAAAAATAGTAACCAGCACTGCAAAGCCTGTTTGAAAAGTCTTTACGTCATAAACGCCATATTATCACGTCCAAAACAAAGGAATACGAAATGGTGTGCAGCCTGTCAAAATTACATTAGAACTACTATCTTGCGATTGAAGATACATACTCTTAAATATTTACATTTGGTAATTCGTTTTCTTTTTCAACCGCCGCAGTTGTCATGTATTTTATACATACATGGCAATTTGAATTATCTACATTATTGGCGTCACAACTTGACATGATAATTCCACACACATTAAAGCAAGCTATCTTAAATAAAGCTCAAACATGGAAGTCCAGAAAAATCCTTTAACTGAGATTAATTCGGGTTTTTTTCTCTACATCTCAGTTGAAGTACTAGCTGTTGTGTTGAATTTTTTGCCATTTTGTAAAAGAATTCTGCAAGCTAGGATTTTTACACACATTCCCATAAATTTGTATTGTAAGTAAATAATTTTTTGTGTGGCACGAAATTTCACTTTAAAATTAATAAAAAATAATAATTTACGCTATAAGAGTTAATATTATGTTTCTGAACATTTCTATACCTCTCATTTAGCATCTCTATAAAAATTTTGGACTCATTAGTTTTACAACTCTTCCGAAATAATTGTACTGTATTTTTTCCAAATTAAAACTCTATTTTAATTTGCATTGCATTGTCGATTAAACATGACACAGTTACAAATTATTCTGTAAAATTTTTCTTCGCGTCCGCTTAGCCCTGCCTTTTTTTCAACCAAATTTATTATGTTACTGATTTTTTTATTTTATGATAAAATGTAATTTCATATTATTTACGTATGGATTATTTCAACTTACAATTAATTTCTTCTCTGTAGAAGCCAACTAGCAGTGTGTCCTTAATGTTATAATTTTAAATAAAATTTTTAATACAGTTATTGGTAAAAAAATTAGTTAACCTGGTGAATAAAATAGGAATTATATTACATGTAACCACTCAAAACGTTGCCGCTGTCAAAACGTACGCTTGCAAACTTATGTTGCGGCTAGACGCCACGGTCCAGTCGTTTTGAAGATTCCTTTCCCTGCAGAGTATGGAACCCACGCCAACTGATTACGATAGTCTACCATGTCATTTAGGTACAGAGAGAGGGAAAGAGCATTTATTTTCTTTCACATAGCTATATTCTTAAAAGCATATGACGATCCTGATGTGCTGTTTAAATTAAATCCCTGATAATTCACATCGTCCATAAAATCCTCTAAACTTGCCAGTTCATTGTGTGAAAACCAGGCCACTCACTACAATTCCGGAACCTTCACATAAAATGTCGTTCCTTTCTATACATTTCATATGCTTTCATCCCTATCTATCTCTTAAAAAAAAAAAAAACTTTAAGGCATCTTACTTTTTATCCTGCAACTTTTCCGAAAGTTTGCTCATATTTTAAGTAAATATTTTTTCCCTTCAATTGTCTAACATTATTTCTAAAAGTGAAACAAGTGTGTGATGACAAGGTAAAAAACTGTGCATTAATACTCAAAAATATGAAACTGTTTTAATGAGCGGTTTTGGAGAAATGATGTGATATGTTTAGAGGATTTTCGTTCTCTTCGAGTGGCATTTCCCTCTCGCCGTCCTTCTTCCAGAACTAAGTCAGGGAACAAGCTCCACCCCCCTCCCCCTGGCTCCAACCGGCATTACAAGCATAGCAGCAAGGCTTCTCCAGATACATACTGCATATAACCTTCTTACGCCTTACTCTTACAAAAAGTATTTAATACTACGCCAAAACCATAACAGTTGTATTTCTTGGTAACTCATTATTGATGACAGATGCCAACAGATTGTTAAAACATCTCTTCAGATTTATGGACACATCCCACATCAATCATTATCTGGGGTTGGATTAAAACGATATAACACAATAATCTTACGGTATATATCTTAGGAGTTCATTTTCATGATTGAGCATGCTTGCTTGTCTTCACAATGTTTATTTCATTCTAGCTTTGCTGTTACACTATGTATCACCTACCCCCTTTTACCTCCATCCACCATCAATATTTCTCTTTTCTTAATGGCCTGCGTACATGGGTTTAATTTGCAAGCAGAAAATACTTTCCATATTACATCAAACAATTTTTCTTGTAACATATTTTTTATTAACTAAGGAGATTTTTTACTTATTTTATGTAAACGCTCATCTGTAAGGTTATGTAACCAATAAACAANTTTTTTATTAACTAAGGAGATTTTTTACTTATTTTATGTAAACGCTCATCTGTAAGGTTATGTAACCAATAAACAAATAAATAACTGTAATAAAAAATAATTTTCTCTTATTAGTTCAGTTATCGTACATATCTCTAATTACTGCGGGATCTGGAGGAAAGGGAAATAAGGACAACATTCTCACTCAGGCAAAAGTTCACGTGTCCTTAGAGTTATCGAACACGCGTTAACCTTTGCAGTAATGCAGTGCCTAGCCATGGAAGTTTAAACGATGTCACTGTGTTTAAAACTCATATAAATAACACTCCTGTACTTTATGTCTATAAGGTGCACCAAATCTTCTCTATTTTTGCATTTTACTACTTAAATATCATTAATTATAATTAAATATTACAGGCGACGGCTGTAGCAGAGAGAGACCAAAGGACGTCCGTCATCTGCTGATCTTCCTTCTGCGGTTATTTTCTTAGCATCTCCCAACATAAGAAATACCCATACCGTATGGAAATGTGATTATTTTGTAGACGTACGTACAAAATACGAAGTAACACGCTATCAGTATTCAGTCTTGCTATAGTATTACTTTTTATACGGCAAGGAATCTTCATTTTGGTTAGGCCTACTCCATTATCATTTTTCCTGTCTATTTTCTGCGTGGTTCTTGGGAAAATTGAATGGGAAAGTTTGAGCTTACCCGTTAAGTAATCGGAACACCAACAAAGTTCATTATAATGGTACAAATGTATGTCTAAATTCTCTTCGCTATTTGTAAGCTTGTCAACCTACAGTAGTTTGTATTCAGCCCTTTTTTTTTTCATCCGTGGCTCGAAATACCATTTGTATAAACCATTCTCGAATTTAAATAATAAAGTACAGAAAGACAGTCTTATTCAGAAATATGTTTGTGACAAAATAAGTTTCTTAAACATTATCCCTGTTTTTTACAATTTGTAAGCTAACTATCATGTTTGTTTGTCACAACTTGAATTTCATGCCACGGTCTAAGCAAGCTAAAATAACTGTACAATCACCTTTGACCGTCGCGTTCGTGAATGGCCACGTGTTTATGACCACAGGCGTTTGATTTCTCGGAGAGTCATTCAAAACGATAACTGTTAGCGATGCACTCACTGCCAAGAACAATAAATGGCGACTCATTGCGTTAAAGTCTTGCGAAAGATGAAAATGTCGCTAGTTGGCGACACTTGTGCACGCAGAACTGAACATTCTTACACACGACACTGCAATGACGAATAACGGACAGCAGATCTCAAGATGGATTTACTGCCGCCTGTCAACTGTCTTCGATGTGTACTGTAAGATAACGTTATCAAGTACAACAGTACAGTGTCCGCCGTACACGGGCGAGGAGATGGTTTGGACTCCAACTGGAATATTCTGAATGGTGTAACAATGGCGCTTTGTGCTTATCTCTCGTACCATCCAAATACGCAGTCAAACATTATGTATCTTTACAAGAAAAGCTTTGGGAACTAGCTGCCAAAACATTTTACAATGGTGATACAAGAAAAATGTAAAATTGTATGTAGTTAAATTTTATTTGAATGCTGTTAAGAATGTAAAATATTACTAATCATTAAAAGAATATTTAATGTGAAACATAACAATTTCGTCACCTATTCTAGGCGCACATCGTTTGTGTTTAAGCAGCAATTCTTATTAATTTAAAAGTGATTTTGTGAAACATATGTGATACTTTTCAGGATAGATGTGGTAAATATGCATTCAGAAACACTCAAGAGTGGCTGGAATCGGCTGTAAAGCAGCGCGCACACTGCATAAGTTCAGTAGTTCTACACGGAACTATCGCTAGCCATGTAAGCACAGAGGCACTCCGCGCAGATCCCGTCAGTTTTCTACCCCTCCGCCTCCTTCCGTTCAGTCCAGGTTTCTCCGACTAGCAAAGACTGAAGACGGAAGAACATTGAGGATGTTTGTTACCGTGCCATAATGTGTATTTCATTGTCGTTCTCTGCAAAAGGAGTTTGATTAACGAAGAGCTGCTGATTGAAGCAGTCAGAAGACATCATAAATGTATGCTCAGTCTGATAAGCACTACCATGATTGACAATGACAAGAAATGCGTGGGACACGATAGGCGAGGTGATAAACNATGCTCAGTCTGATAAGCACTACCATGATTGACAATGACAAGAAATGCGTGGGACACGATAGGCGAGGTGATAAACTTATCAGGCACTAGTCCATTTCTCTTTATATTATGAAGGAGTACTATTAAATACGATTGCTGTAGAATAAATTATAAACAGTCAGCAGAAATTCATTACAATTATCTATAGATAATTGTAATGAATTTCATAGCAATACATTTTAATAATTAATGAAAAATATAACATAAATCATTATTCAACTGTTCTTAACATAAAGCTAGTGTAGTTGAAANAATTTTAATAATTAATGAAAAATATAACATAAATCATTATTCAACTGTTCTTAACATAAAGCTAGTGTAGTTGAAAGATTTAATCACACTTAAAAAATAAGTTTTGTAGAAAATTTATTTCACTGGAAATCTTAAATGGATTTAAAGTTTTGATGATTAAAAAAAAATACAAAAAACAGAACTATTGGGCTGAAGCCTATGGAAGTAAATAAAACTGATGAAAAATATATCATTATAATTTAATTATAACATAATCCGCACGAACCCATACATTATGAAACCGGTCGCGAAAACAATTCAAGTTGAATATAAATAATAATTGACAAAATATTGCTCATGTTCAATTTTATTGTTTTAAAGTGAAATTTAATTTACGAAGTAATAATTAATTAGTTGGCATCTCTTATTTCAGCCGTTGAGAGCAAAAATAAGTGGAACTCTTTGCGAGACAACTTCCGGAAGCATTTAAAGAAGGCTAAGCCGTAAAAATTATGAAGCCATGGGAACACCAAGAGGACGTGAATTTTCTCCTCCCATATTTGGCAGAGAGAACGCGGCGATCTAGCATCGAAATAGATGTTGGAGACGCAGAGGATACTCTTGCTGAGGATAATTCATCAGGGAGTAGAAATAACACCCCGGCTACCAGTAATTGTCAGTTCTGTGTAACCTCCTCCAACAATACTGCTACTCCACCTTCTGTGGGCACTAGTGCACATTCAGTTCGTCATGGAAAAAGGCCACTTCCGCATATTGCTCAAAAACTTGAAGATATTTGCACACAAAATGATGAAGGTGGACGAAAATATCTGACGCAATGGAAGAAACCGTGAGATCATTTAATAAACCAAGACTTCACATTTAAGAGAAGTCCAAAATATCAAACTGGTGACCGAGTAGTAAGAAACTTGGAAGTCGAAGTACAACTGTGCCTCCTCATACTGTTGACAGCACACACTTAACTTCCCTGAATACCTATTTCCCATTAACAGCAAAACGACAGTCCACTGATGGCGAACATCACAGATAAGACCACCAATTCTGAAGAAACAATGTATCAACACGATTATGCCCCATGGAGAATGCAAGTTCTGTAGAGGGAAATCTGCAATTAGTGTTTGTAAATTACTATTTTACTGTTAGTTTTTAGTGTAGATTTTGCGAAAAGTATTTACTACTTCTGTTGCGTCTACGTAGAACTGTCTGTAAATAATATTAAGAAGTTATAACAACGATTTTTGACACAGTTAAAAAGAAAAAAAAANTCTACGTAGAACTGTCTGTAAATAATATTAAGAAGTTATAACAACGATTTTTGACACAGTTAAAAAGAAAAAAAAAAACGATTGAAAAAATTACTGCATGAACACAATTCCCAGCATTGTTATTTACATGCGAATTCTAAAGAATACAATTTATATATCAATGAAACTTACTTCATTGTTATTGCGAAGCGTTCAGCTGGTTAAATTGATTTTCTACTGTTTTCTTTCTTCATTTGTAGAAGTAGCAACCTTTAACAACTCAAAAAACTTCCCAGAAGACATCCTAAACTATNCTGTTTTCTTTCTTCATTTGTAGAAGTAGCAACCTTTAACAACTCAAAAAACTTCCCAGAAGACATCCTAAACTATTTAAATAATTTCTCCTCATCCTGAAGCAAATCCGGGAAAAGATGGCGAAATTCTTTATGTTCTTCCCGCTTCAAGTATATCTCATGAATCCAAAAACGTCGTTCCAGTTTTTCGAGTTCATGGCAAGCGAATGGAATGCCTTCAGCTTCTTCTTCCTCAGAAGAACTTGACATTGCTTATGCGTACTTTTCCGTGGAAAGGGAATTCCAAACTGAAAGGAAGAGGACGGAGGCAGTGTGTGCCTGCATGATTGAACGCTCATTAACGGAACGGAACGGGACTAGACTGAAGGGATGCAGTGTGCGCTTTGCTTAAAGGTTGTTGACACAGCAGTTAACACACAGTTTACATTTATAATATGTAACTAATTAAGTAACTAATTAAGTATGCAATATTGCAAAACCAAGAAAGTCTCTATCCGGAAAGAAAATCTAGCTTCCAAGTTCAGAAACTTTTTTACTGTGAGCGATGTTCTGGTAAAGAAGAAGTACATACGAGGTTTCCTACCACCCATATACCGAAAGACTGGAAAGGCAGTGTAAAAAATAAAAACTAAGCAAGAAAAATTTAATTTAATAACATTATTAGCAATGTTGATGTTATCTCTCAGAAAATCAGTAGACGAACCCACAGAGACGGTTTGAAGAGAAGTACGAGTTAATCCCTTACCCCAAAAAAAAAAACGTCTTCCGTTGCCATCATAACAGTGCAACGTTAATAAGTTGGCCTGTGATTGCTAACTTTAGCAGTTACAGCCCAAATGTAATTNTTGCCATCATAACAGTGCAACGTTAATAAGTTGGCCTGTGATTGCTAACTTTAGCAGTTACAGCCCAAATGTAATTCGAAGTAAGTTAACGTGTGATCTCAATATGAATATTTACAGATGGCGAATTCTANGTTGCCATCATAACAGTGCAACGTTAATAAGTTGGCCTGTGATTGCTAACTTTAGCAGTTACAGCCCAAATGTAATTGGAAGTAAGTTAACGTGTGATCTCAATATGAATATTTACAGATGGCGAATTCTAAAAAAACACAAATGAAGTGGCTAAATAGAGTAATACCGTTATACACGCCATAAGAGTAGTAGGAAAATGGGGTTTCTAGGACAAGGGCTGGGGAATGTAATTACATGGCACCGTCCGCCATCTTGGATCCCACCATATTGTGTCCTTAACCTTGACCTTTGTTGGCCATCTTGTTTCTATCCGCCACCTTGTTTCCAGCTGCTATCTTGTTTGCGGCCGCCATTTTATTTTCGCCCATCATCTGGTTTTCCAATTACTCACCTTCGCATATTTCGCATGCGCTCCACATGCTGTAGCTCTCTCGTCGTTTGCTAGAGTGCACCACCGATCCCTGTAATGTTGTTTATTGCTGCTATTGTGTGCCACTGTCATCCGCCATCTTGTTTCCACTTGTCTTTCGTTCAACTTATGTATTATAGGGGCACTGGTGTTGCTCTCACTCGGCCGCCATGTTGGTTTTAGAGTTGGCCGTTAGGGGCACTACTTTTTTTAAATTTAATTTGCGCAGAGCTCAAAATATTGTCTGAAGGAGGTAGGGATCGAACTGCCGAACTATGGTTTGGTATTCAGACGCCTTAGACCACTCCACTATCGCGGCATGTACTGCATCAAGGGTTTAAAAGAAGTATATGTAATATCATGTGTATGGGGAAAAAAATATATTTAAAAGAATGGAAATTTTCGTTGTCATGATTATTCCAGAATAAGAATGTGTAGTAATAATATTTTTAGTCACTTTTCTTAAAATAATTTTTCTTATAAAAATATGAAAAGATGTGCTTTAAAAATATAATGTATTTTTTATTTAATTTTTAATTCGGAATTTATTTTAATGTAATTTTTTTAATTATAGACATTTATTTTTCTTCAGTGAAGTTTCTTGTTGTGTATGCTGGTCATTCATCCTTTCGGTTTGGAATTGCTCATTGCAACCTTTTTCGTTGTGATATGAAATAATAGTCTGGAAAAAGTATTACGATGAAAGAAAATGACGTTCTAAAAATTACTGAAACGAGCTGCAGGAATTTTAAACAATCATATATTTTTTTTTTGCGTACAAATCTTAAAATTGAACAACTCTAATTGATAGAATACACACAGTTGGAAAAAAAAAATTTCCCATGTTATTAGAAAGTAACGAAAAATATTTCTTGTAACTTTGTTTTGCGGTTCGCCCGTATTTCAGTTTTCACTTCAGAGATCAAATTTAAAGCCAAAATAGCAAGAAGTTTAACCTTTACCACAGGTCATCCAAGCATCGGATTTCAAATAATTTGCAATACGCTGTTCCTGTGTGGATTTCATGTCACGAAACAAACTATCCTCACGGCCTAGAAAAAATATTTTAGTTTTTGAACAGCCTTAAGAGGACGGGACCTTCTGTTTTTACAATGGGCTGCGAAACACATGGAACACGAATATAGAGGGATGGAGACACCGAATAGAACGAACTGGGCCATTAATTTAGAAACTAAGGGGGTGGGGGGTGGGGGTTAGGGCACATAATTCTCCGACATCATTATGAACGTAAATACTGTATTTTGTTGAATAAAGTCAATTGTTATTCTTTTTGTACGTTAATCATAACGCAAGTACATTTTAAAAACTGTTATTAATTTCAGTGTTTTAATAACACACTATGAAGGTAATCAATTAAAAAAAATGGCCAGATTTTTTTTTTGTGTTTGTTTTTTTGCGTCTCGTTTATTTAATTGATAAACATTTTAGTAGGATTTGTCTCTTAATAACTGTCAAATCCGTTATATATCGCTGTTCTGCAAAAAAAGTAATTAATTTTTATTTCTGTGTAGAAGGTGGCGTGAAAAGTTCTCAGTAGGATAATCAAATGTGGATTGTAAGTTGAATCTTAGAGATCAGTGGCGAGTGGTGAAGTATTGCAAGGTAAGTGGTGCTTGCTCAGTGCTGTACACACTCGACGCACGCAGCAGGGACCAGAGTGGAGCCGGGAGAAACACAGTGTATTGCGGCCACTCACGAGAGAGCGGCGAGGCACCCATTATATACGTGCTGTGACGTCAGCTGCACTACTGCGTTTAAGTGGCTGATGAGTAAACTAGTAAACGATAAGGTATAGCACAGAGCAAAGCACAGCTTGCCTTGCAACACTTCACCACACGCCGCTGTTAGAGATGATGATAATTGATCAACGTTCATTTTTTTGCTTCTCACATTTGTTCCGCTCACAAGTACTCAACTTCAAGGAAGACATATATTTTTTTTCATTAAAAAATAGATAACAGTTTCATTTAAACATTTATTTGAAAATCGTGAGTCTGATTTGCATGTGTTGGAAATAGTTTTTGTTTTTTCTCAAATAATTTGCTTAAATAAATTAATATATTTCGCGAGAGGCATTTGAAGTCGTGTACATATGTATTAAACTATAAAACGGAAAGGAAACAGTAATACAAATCAGTTCTGTTATCAAAAATAGAAGTTCTGAGTAAACGCTTCTTTGTTATATTTCGATGTGTGTATACGCGCACTCGATACGCACTCGATACATATTAATCCGTTACGTGTGTCCAGCTGCACATTATTCCGCACCACCAGAGGCTATTAACGATAAAATTAAAACTTCCGGAACCAACCTTTGAAAAATAATTACCAAAGTTGGCAGCGAATTATGTGAAATAGTTCTAACTCTTAACGTTATATTGCTAGAAATGTTATAATTTATGCCAAATAAACATTTTTTTCTCCTGTTTGCATGCCAGATTACGAAATTGCATATTATTAACAAATTTAGTCTCCTAACAATTTCACGTTTTTGATTTATTGACGCATGAATAAAGTCATTAGGTCCATGGCAATGCAAATTTTACATGTCGCGGAAGAAAAAAAAATTTAGGAGAAAAGTAGATCTTGAGCAGGGATTTCGAAAGTGCTCATTTAGTCGTGAGGAGTCGACAGTCCGCCAGTNTGGGGGGTGGGGGTTAGGGCACATAATTCTCCGACATCATTATGAACGTAAATACTGTATTTTGTTGAATAAAGTCTTTTTGTACGTTAATCATAACGCAAGTACATTTTAAAAACTGTTATTAATTTCAGTGTTTTAATAACACACTANTCTTTTTGTACGTTAATCATAACGCAAGTACATTTTAAAAACTGTTATTAATTTCAGTGTTTTAATAACACACTATAAAGGTAATCAATTAAAAAAAATGGCCAGATTTTTTTTTTGTGTTTGTTTTTTTGCGTCTCGTTTATTTAATTGATAAACATTTTAGTAGGATTTGTCTCTTAATAACTGTCAAATCCGTTATATATCGCTGTTCTGCAAAAAAAGTAATTAATTTTTATTTCTGTGTAGAAGGTGGCGTGAAAAGTTCTCAGTAGGATAATCAAATGTGGATTGTAAGTTGAATCTTAGAGATCAGTGGCGAGTGGTGAAGTATTGCAAGGTAAGTGGTGCTTGCTCAGTGCTGTACACACTCGACGCACGCAGCAGGGACCAGAGTGGAGCCGGGAGAAACACAGTGTATTGCGGCCACTCACGAGAGAGCGGCGAGGCACCCATTATATACGTGCTGTGACGTCAGCTGCACTACTGCGTTTAAGTGGCTGATGAGTAAACTAGTAAACGATAAGGTATAGCACAGAGCAAAGCACAGCTTGCCTTGCAACACTTCACCACACGCCGCTGTTAGAGATGATGATAATTGATCAACGTTCATTTTTTTGCTTCTCACATTTGTTCCGCTCACAAGTACTCAACTTCAAGGAAGACATATATTTTTTTTCATTAAAAAATAGATAACAGTTTCATTTAAACATTTATTTGAAAATCGTGAGTCTGATTTGCATGTGTTGGAAATAGTTTTTGTTTTTTCTCAAATAATTTGCATAAATAAATTAATATATTTCGCGAGAGGCATTTGAAGTCGTGTACATATGTATTAAACTATAAAACGGAAAGGAAACAGTAATACAAATCAGTTCTGTTATCAAAAATAGAAGTTCTGAGTAAACGCTTCTTTGTTATATTTCGATGTGTGTATACGCGCACTCGATACGCACTCGATACATATTAATCCGTTACGTGTGTCCAGCTGCACATTATTCCGCACCACCAGAGGCTATTAACGATAAAATTAAAACTTCCGGAACCAACCTTTGAAAAATAATTACCAAAGTTGGCAGCGAATTATGTGAAATAGTTCTAACTCTTAACGTTATATTGCTAGAAATGTTATAATTTATGCCAAATAAACATTTTTTTCTCCTGTTTGCATGCCAGATTACAAAATTGCATATTATTAACAAATTTAGTCTCCTAACAATTTCACGTTTTTGATTTATTGACGCATGAATAAAGTCATTAGGTCCATGGCAATGCAAATTTTACATGTCGCGGAAGAAAAAAAAATTAGGAGAAAAGTAGATCTTGAGCAGGGATTTCGAAAGTGCTCATTTAGTCGTGAGGAGTCGACAGTCCGCCAGTNATTAGGAGAAAAGTAGATCTTGAGCAGGGATTTCGAAAGTGCTCATTTAGTCGTGAGGAGTCGACAGTCCGCCAGTTGTTGTGATGGTTCACCAAGTACACTCGGCACTCCCGAACGGCAAGTAGGTGTTTCAGGTTCGTTCTGAGTCGACGCCGGAGACGTTCATCTCGACTTGAGCTCGTCCTCCGTCGGCGGGAAAGTGTAGTCCTTCTGGAGAGCGCCGAAGTCGACGTACGCGTGCCTCCTGGACGTCATCGATTCCAGGGACGACACGAGGTCCGCGAACGAGGGCCTCTCATCCACGCGCTGCGACCAGCACTGCATCATCAGCGAGTACCTGCACACACAAGTAGTTAACTACCTTCTGAGCTCTGGCCAACACAACAATATAGTCCATTCACGGTTACTTCCAACTTTTCCGAAGCACTGCTAAAACTCTACTTCCATGATATTCCTCCACCTCATGCAAACAAAGCTTAACCTACTCTAGAAAATTTCACCAAATGGACAACGCACCGCATTCGTGGCCACTCAATGTAATAATATTTTCATTAAAAACTATTTCTTACTAGATATTACCAACACACAAACTTTCTCACTGTTTTTGTTCATTATAATCATAAATGAACTACTATAATTTATATGTAAAATGTAAATAAAATTTCAATTTAACTAAAAATACAGCAGTGACGTGTAACGCATATTGGGATTAGAAACCTCGCTGACCTCCCCGCCATATTATCCTCCTCGCGAGCGCCTACCAGTTGACTCGTGTCGCGAGACACGTGGACAGCCAGGACGGATCGCAGTTACACGTGTCAAGGTTGTGCAGAGTAAGAGCTGGCATATCGCCGAAGCACCTGGAAGGCGCTACGTAAATAAGTAGGAAATCGGGAGAAATTGCAGAGCCAAGCAAGAGCACCTCAATCTTCACGCCAGATCACCTCAATCTTCACGGGCCACTGTACCTGCCGATAAAGGAGCCCGAAACAACAGCCACTTATCGCACTGAAAATACCCAGGCGCCAGACGAAGAGAAAGAAAGCGGACAGGTGAGCAACGAAGACGAAGCGAGAGAAAGCGAACAGGTGAGTAAAGGAAAAGGTACGCGCGAAGAAGAAGTGGGTGAAAGCGGGCGGGTGAGCGAAGGGGAACAGGCGAGTGGGAGAANAAAGGAAAAGGTACGCGCGAAGAAGAAGTGGGTGAAAGCGGGCGGGTGAGCGAAGGGGAACAGGCGAGTGGGAGAAAGGGGGAGGACAGCCGAAGAAAGGGATGGCGAGGAAGCGAATGGAGGCCGAAAGTAAATGAGGAAGAGGTAGAAACCGCGAGTGAAATAACAGGGAATAGAGGGCATAAAATGAAACAAACAGCGAGTATGGCGCAACCCCAAGACGAGTTAGCACCAACAGAGCAACGAACCCGAGAAAAAAATCCGAGAGGCGAGGATGTACCGGGTGACAGCAGCCGAGCCGAAGACGAGGTCCAGGGCTTCAGGGCCCCCTGACGAGACGATGGCAACACAGACTTCATCCCCGCATGCTGTAAGGGATCCAGTGTGGGAAAACACGCCCCCTAGTCCGACGGGGATCGAAGCCAGGCGAGTGCAACCTTGGCGCATCTGCAGAGGCCGAGAGGAACCCGGTTTCTACCGGGAACGTCGCAAGTACAGAACGCGTGAACCGAGCCGACTACACCAATAACAGACTCTGTGTGACATGAGGGAAGCTGGTTTACTCATGTCACCCGCTGTGAGAGAAAGGTAGGGCGGCATGCACTACCTCACCCTGGAACTGAAGTGTGACTAAGTGTTTTTATTTGTTTACCTGTGTAACCTTAGAATGTATGAGAAACCCGAACATCTGTGAGGCGAGTAATAAGTGCAGGACGTCCCAGAGCCGAAAAAAATGGCCAGATGCCTGTATATTAGTGTACTAATTGAATAAGGTAAGAATATAGTGTGTATATTCCCAGTGTATAAAATACGTTTGTTTTCCAAGACCGCCTGTAAAAGGAAGAGGTGGCAGAAAAGTCAGATAAGAGTGTTTTTTTCTTTCCACGGCCTGTGAAGCCGTCGTAACAGTAAAACAATACCATGTATGTTAGCGATATATCAAGTGTGTGTTGCTTCTGCCTGCCGGAAAAACCTTTGNGTGTACTAATTGAATAAGGTAAGAATATAGTGTGTATATTCCCAGTGTATAAAATACGTTTGTTTTCCAAGACCGCATGTAAAAGGAAGAGGTGGCAGAAAAGTCAGATAAGAGTGTTTTTTTCTTTCCACAGCCTGTGAAGCCGTCATAACAGTAAAACAATACCATGTATGTTAGCGATATATCAAGTGTGTGTTGCTTCTGCCTGCCGGAAAAACCTTTGTAAAAACGGCAGTGTGCCAGACATTAACGAGGACAGAGGTTCCAGCCTAGGAAATAAGAGGGTTTTTTATTGGTACGGCCTACACGCCAACGTAAAAATTAATACCATGCCACCAAAACGTAAAAGTTGGTAGCAGCTGTGAAATACACTGGCCATACGCCACTTGATTTGTTTGCATACATTAAGAATGTCTCCGCCTTACCAGGAGACCGAAGCATAGAAGAGCGACTAAGTTAGAAGTCTAGTGATCTGGATAGATCACTGTAGGTCATGGTGTATAATTGTGTAAACCTGTAACAATGTTTGTAACCTTNTGTGTAAACCTGTAACAATGTTTGTAACCTTGTAAGAAAGTGGGTAAGTACTGTACGGAGTCCGAGGTATGTGGTACCAGGTATGTTTGTTTAGATAGTTCAAAAAGTAGATCGGTCTGCGATGTATTTGAAACATAATATGTAAATTGTAAAGTTATCCGCCTTTAGCAAAATGTGTGAGCAGAGCCAGAGTGTTAGTTAGACCCTTCTTGCAGACAGGAGGCTAGCTAGATAGGGACTACAGGGCGCGCGTCCTTGGTTATCATGAGGGAGGGGACAAGAGGAAGGAAAAGGAAGACAGGGAAGGGCTGCCGCAGCTGCCGCGCAGCGAGACGAAAGAGCACGGACCGTCAGCCACAGAATGAGATCTACAGACAGAGATGCAACCGAAACCGAAATTTTGGCGCAGTTAGGTCAGCTTCGTAGAGCCATGGGTGGAGTTGACGTGTAAAGCATATTGGGAGTAGAAACCTCGCTGACCTCCCCGCAAGCGCCTACCAGTTGACAAGTGTCGCGAGACACGTGGACAGCTAGGATGGATCGCAGTTACACGTGTCAAGGTTACACGAGTAAGAGCTGGCATATCGCCGAAGCACCCGGAAGGCGCTATGTAAATATGTAGGAAAGCTGGAGAAATCGCAGAGCCAAGCACGAGCACCTCTAGCTTCATGCCAGAGAAAACGGCTGACAAATTGAAAGTGTTGCCACGAGCACTCCTCCTCTACCCCCCTTTTTAGCCAAACCACGGAAGAATAAGCTGACAGGGTAAGTTTCAGGGTGCAGGCCACCACCTCCCCCCCCCAACCTTCACGAACCATGGCGCATGTAAGAAGTGTTCGTTATACTGCGCCTTCCTCCCTCCCCCCCTCCCCCAACAAGAGAGACACTTGTAGGAAACGAGGGAGGGAGGCAAGAGAGGATATAAGCGAATTTACGAGAGAAGAGGAAAAACAGTTTTTATCACCGCGCCGAGAGAGTCAGTTGCGTCGGAAATCGCGAGAGGACGTCGGAATGAGAGGAGAGCATCGAGGAGCGAACCCAGAGCAGCAGTCGAGCGGAGACGGCACCAAACGCGGGCCTTTTCCAAGGCCGCCCACATCGCCGGATCTCATCCACAGCGGACAACATACCTAGCACTACAAGCAGAGATAAGTATCAAGTCGTCCAAAAAAGGCCCTCCCCCCTCACCCACGGCGTCGCCCACAGATAATCCAAGTTAGTTACAATGAGTACCACACCTCGGAAGTGTTTCTGTATGTTTAAACTCGAGACAATATAACCAACCAGTAAAGTGGAACACCGAAAGACTACCTTATTGATATACCCTCAACTTTCAAAGCACCTTATAGTCTGTGCCTGGAGGAATTAACTCCGACTCTATGAACCCCCCTGTATACCACAGGTATAAAATGCTTGTGATACAAAAGGTTTGATTCAAAAAGTGTGAAGAAACTGCGAATGAACTATGTTGTTTAATGGTGTTGGACCCCAAAAAATTAATTATTTTATTTTTGTACTAAACATTGTTTAACTTGTACACGTTATATGTGATTGAATTTCCCAAGAATAAAAGTCTTACACTTTAGGTATATTTTTTAAATAATTTGATATCAAATTCAATTTTTTTCCGTTTTTTACAGCCATAAAAATAAATACTAACTATATAGTAAAAATTAAAAAATTTAAAAAGTAAACTAATGCAATGGGCTACCGTGTCGTATATATGTAACCTCCAAATAACAGTTTATACATTAAAAAAGTTATAAATATGCAAAAACTTCTTTATATTTAACAGTACTGGTTTTACNTCCAAATAACAGTTTATACATTAAAAAAGTTATAAATATGCAAAAACTTCTTTATATTTAACAGTACTGGTTTTACTTAAATAATTTAATAATATTTCCTAAAACTATGACTAGATAGTGCAATTCTCCCATGCCACGAACCGAAAGTTTAGACCAGCACCTGCACATAGGAAAATTATATCCTCCCCCCACCCCCCTTTTAAATACTCTTGTCGGAGATCCACAACTGATCATCACTCACAAGAGAATTAATTTCAAATTCGTGGCAACAAGGCACAGCCAATCAACCTTTAAACAAAACAGAAATACTGCACACAATAAAGTACAATAAAAACTAAACGGAAGTAACATTGAAGGAAAATATGGAATTGAAATAAACTACAAAAAAAATTAAAGACAAAAAAAATCCATTTTATGTAAGATAAAATAAGTCATAAAATGTGGTTGCCTAAGGAACAAAAACAACTTTAAAAAAAGGTCTTGNTCATTTTATGTAAGATAAAATAAGTCATAAAATGTGGTTGCCTAAGGAACAAAAACAACTTTAAAAAAAGGTCTTGATTTTCTTTAAGGGCTCGGCCTGACTGAAGGTATTGGCGTGTCCGTGACATAACATCGCGGGGTGGCTGCACGCTACCCAGGTACGCTCATCACCTGCCTCGTGGCCTCTACGTGCGAGGCTCATCGCCTGCCTCGTGGCCTCTACGTGCGAGGCTCATCACCTGCCTCGTGGCCTCTACGTGCAAGGCACTGAACTTACGTGCATTCCTTATACTGGCAACTCGTCTCTTGAGATTTACAGCTGGGACACTGTCATTTTAGGATTGAATAATAAAGATAAAAGTGCACTGCACGTCCCTCGACAACTTCAAATACACTTCCGGACAATTAAAACAACGCACACATAACGACGCGTTGGACGGCNCTGCACGTCCCTCGACAACTTCAAATACACTTCCGGACAATTAAAACAACGCACACATAACGACGCGTTGGACGGCACTGAAACTTCATGGAGGTATTGATACAGGTGAGTTATACACATAATTACAACCGCTACAAGTAATCATCATACGCCCACGCGAGAAGGAACGAGGAAGGCATCGTCAAGGCGAATCGTGTTTAGACAACACAGAAAAACAAACACGGGCAGCCGGGAAAATTTAAAAGTGCGAACATCGTAAAGCTCTCGCCCCCTCTCTGCTAATTTTTCTCCACCCACTAATAAAGAGCATGGTACCCACCTCACTGTTTCCTGTAGAATTTATATTAATGCATGCGATAATTTTGGATTATTTCCTGTCGAAAGGGTTTTTTTACGGTGTCTCTGCCGGTTTTTCCCTTTCTCTTCTTAGATATAGGTTAGCTATAGTTACACTATAGGTACACTATAGGCACACTTAGGTGGTAGTCACGGCCCCAAACGCGCCTTGGCTGCCCAATCCCTCTCTGCCGCGATGCATGCCTCCTTGCATGAGTTCTTACCCATGTAGGCGTATAGGGTCTAGCCCTGAGACGCACTTAGCTCTCGTCCCTACCTCGGGCTCTATCTTAACACTTAGAAATAGGGTAGTCTGGGGGGGGGCAGGTTCTCGTCGTGTGTGATCGCCAGACTGCCAGGCCACGTCACAGCAGCGGCCAAGGCAGAGGTCTCTCTTTGTCCCCAGGTGGAGTGGGCTCTCGAACGTACGCTTAACAATATATACAAATTCCAGTGGTAAGTACGTCGTTCACGGTTAGTTCTGGGTAGTAGCTTTTGCAGAGTAGGGTATACTCTTCCCAATGAAGTACTCTGAAATTGTGGAATTCAATGTCCTTCTGAAGACTCGAAATCTTTCTCAGGTTACAAAGTATTTTAACTTTTATAAATTTTTTTTAATTCATAGCAGAACACATGAATAACTAAATGAATAAATTTTTTTCCCATTATCTCTTCTTTTTTTTACTGTAGGTACGTTAAACTAACTAGCACATTTACGTAGGGGTTCTGTGAATTCACAGAAAGTTCTGTGAAATTTACGGAAAGTCAGTTTATTTTTTGAAACGCAAAGTGTCCGTAATTTCACGGAGAGTTCGCGGAGTGTCCTGGGGGATTTTCATCGGCACTTTCCCGCAAAAATGAAGGATACGTTTTCGTTGTGTACTTACAGTTCCTTCGTGCAGTTGTCTGGCTTCTCCAGTCGCTTCCCCTCCAGCAGGTACGGCAGGAGTCTATAGTCGCCTACTGTGGGGTACGGGAACGCTCCTGGAAAACAGTAGGACAGTTTCTCACTCAAGGTGAACTGAAACTAAAACAGACTGCAAATATGTCTTAAAACGTCATGTGTTCAATCTTTCAGCCCATCGTGTTCACTGAATGCCGAGGCTGGTTAGAAGCTTAATAATTTCTGGTATTACCAAATTTTTTTAAAGTTTAGTAATATATCTTTTCAAATGTACGCTACCATGCAACACCAAATAAAACGTATTCTACTGTTAGCTTTTTAACAGTTACAAACATGGCTTAAAACTCACATTTTTATTTCCAGTTTTTAAAGTTANGTATTCTACTGTTAGCTTTTTAACAGTTACAAACATGGCTTAAAACTCACATTTTTATTTCCAGTTTTTAAAGTTAAGAATAACGAACAATTAAAATATGCCTCCATACTTGTTATGATGTATTATATTTGGAGTGCAGGAAGAAATCGCCAACAAAGTTTTGAGAAAACATTTGTTAGAAGAAAATATAAATATTGGTAATGAAAGTGGCAACGTCTTGTGAGTGTAAGAACATCTCGCCACTCACTACGTGCGACAGTTCAATTTCATTTCTTTCAGTGTTTATGACGGCGAACAGTCTGCATTCAACATCGCTAAATTCGTCTACTGTGGCCTATTACTTATGTGATGTCTAGATAACGGTTTCATTGGAAACCTTTGAAATATAATCCTGCTTGTGATTGCATGTTTACATGTAAACTATGACTCCAATACTTATAGTTACGCTAGCAAAAAATTAATAGTAAATGTAAGAGTCTTTTCTAAATTTGTTATCCGTCGAAAATAGTTTAACTTTATTTAAAACATGTCAGAGTAAAAAATGGCGCAATGGTATCATATCAATAAGTGCAAAAATTTAACTATGTCACTTCAAACATAGGCTGTTTGCGGTGTGAACTGTTAACAGGAGGAAATTAATATTTGCGTATAATTTAAATGATTCCTTTTGACTAAAGAAAAAGTTATATACTTCATTAGCCCGTTAACTGTGAAATAATAATATTTTGCTTTAAAAAAATGAGTCCTGTTAACTAACTGAAAATAATATATTATGTTTATTTTCTTAAACATTGGCACTTTTGCACAGGAACTGGGTGTATGATTAGGCCTTTTCAAATAAATATTGCTATGTAAGTAAAATAAATTCAGTGTTTATATTCCACCACACTCGGAGGTTAACGTCTAAGGCTTAATATATTTAATGACTATTAATACAAATGAGATGACTTTGAAAACTGCTAACTTTACCGTGAACAGCCTATACACATGGGCACTGGTAAAAAGGTAAACTTCTAAGTTACAATTTGCATATTGCGGCAAGATAAGAACACACTGTACAGCATGACTAAACGGAATAAAGCTTTCTAAAGTGTGCAATAAACTGCGAATCACCAACTGTAAGACACAATCCACAATCGACTTGGCTTAAATAACGTTACTTACACAGCAAGACAAGCGAAACCGCGCGTCTACAATCAGCACTTACGTTAAAGAAAAAACTCTGTCTAACCAATCAGAAAAGAGCAAACGAAAATGAGATAATTTTGAGTAGTACAAAAATGTTTATATGCATAAGTTGGCTATCTTGATTGCAACAATTTCTATGACGTTTCTCATTGACCAGTGTTAAAAACTTGGAGCAAGATACTCAGAGAATACCATCCTAACGCCAAGCTAAGCATATTACGCCAAGTAAGTCAAGTCAAATACTACTTGTGAGCGTTACTTATTTATGCTATGCGTGTTATGTGCGCCATGTGGATTGTGGTGTTTCTGTGAACAGTGCGTTACTGTTAACGAAACTAAGCACCAACCTAGAGTCCCCATCTCCCACAGAAGCACAGCGAACGCCCAGACGTCGCTCTTGCTAGAGTACAGGTTGTCCTGGATGGCTTCTATGGACAGCCACCTGAGGGGCACTTTCTTGTGCCTCATGTTCACGTAGATTCCCGACCGCGACAGGCCAAAGTCAGAGATCTTCAAGGTTTTGTTCTCGTCGATCAGAACATTCCTTGCTGCAAGATCCCTGCAAAGGGGCAGCAAACATTTACAGTACACTGCGGAAAACTACAAACAGGTAAATAAAAAAGAAATTTGTCAATTTTTAGAATGTGGGCTTCTAATGCAAATGTTATGGTGGTTGCACTATTGTCACCTCCCTTCTCCAACGTTTCGATGGTGATTACGATTGCCATATTCAGGGATAAAAAATTACTCTAATGCTCACTTCACAAGGAACAACATCCACTGGAAGTGGTAGGTAGGTAAGTAAGTAGGGCTTGACGTCCCGTCGAGGACGAGGTGATTATAGAGATTGAGAAAGTTGCTTAGGCAAGCAGGAGTGAGGATGCCATTGCCCATGGCCTGTATTAGGGAACCACCCCAGCACNATTGAGAAAGTTGCTTAGGCAAGCAGGAGTGAGGATGCCATTGCCCATGGCCTGTATTAGGGAACCACCCCAGCACTCACCTGAAGCGATTTCGGAAAACCGAAATCAGAATATCCCTACTGGGAATCAAACCCGTGTCCTCTCAAATGCACGGTCCAATGATTTATTACTGCGCCACCTCGCTCGGACTCTGTAGAAAGTGATAGCATTCTTTTTTTGGTGGACCCGCAGGTTGCAGTTGCCTTGGGCATAGCACAAGAAATAAGGCCGTAATGTGTCGGAGCGGCGGTAATGTTGATGAAAGAACTGTACACTGTCAAATAACCCACCAGTTGGCCCGTCACATTTTCAGCAGAATTCAGGTCCTCTGGGGATATAACTCGGGTTTCAGCGGCAGGAGGCCAACTTGCGAATCCCATGTCCACGTACATAGGCTTCAAAGATATCGGAGAACAAGGATGATGTCACCAGCAGGCTTCAAGGATATCGGAGAACAAGGATGATGGCACCAGCAGGCTTCAAGGATATTGGAGAACAAGGATGATGGCACCAGCAGTTTCCGAAAATGGTGAAACCACCCGTCAAATAAATATCAGAAGAGAGAACTACGCTGACAGAAAAGTTTATTTGAACTATTATATTATTTATTTTCATACGGCCCAACAGATAGTCGTTTTCATACAAATTCTGTTGAGCCAAAAATAGGTTTCATGAACTCAAAAGATATATTTCGTTCCAAATTAATTTTGTTGCTTTTAAAATATTGTTCTACAAAACATTTTCGTAGTAGCAACTGCATACGTGATGAACAATCACGGAGTCAATGCCCAAAAGTCAAGACTGGACAACTGTCATATGTTGTATTCGCAGCAGAACGACGAGCACGATAAGACAGCCGCACAAGAAAAAAAAATCAACATCTAATAGGAAGCAATGTCAGCCCGACAAAATCGCAGCCCAAACAGCACGATAAAAGTAGATTATGTAGTTAATTTACGCCGTGTCTCGTCGGGGCATGTAAAGAATGCAAATACAACCTTACAAAACGAAATTTCGTCCATATCTCCCAACTGTAGTAAATAATAAACCAACTTGCGGTCATAATAAATTTTCTATTTTTTAAATACGTTGCTAGTGTGTGCATTTAAATTTGACCAAACGGGAGGACAGGACTCATTCAATTTTTCGTGCGTTTTATGCCGCAGTTATTAAATACTACACGAGTGCCTTGCCAATTTAGTATTTTCCAACAACCAAGTAGAACGCTTGTCCGACAATATTGTCGAGGTATTGTGAACACTGAACAAAACAGCATGTGAAATTTGGTCGTGCTGCGGCGTCGTGTCGGGCTGTCGGGTCTTGCTATTGTAAATCCATCGTGAGTCCGCAGGTTACCTGTGAGTGATCTGCTTCTGCTCCAGGTAAGCCATCCCACGCGCCACCTCGAGGGCGAAGTTCTGCAGTTCTCTGCAGTCAAGCACGCACTCAACGTGTGACGTGCCATGGACAGGGACGTCAGCTGTTATGTCCGGGGTGCTGCTGGGGAGACTCCACTGACCTGGGGACAGTCACATAGCGGTGTGGAGACTCTCTCACCACCCTGCATCTAACATGCTAAGGAGACTCCACTGACCTGGGGACAGTCACATAGCGGTGTGGAGACTCTCTCACCACCCTGCATCTAACATGCTAAGGAGACTCCACTGACCTGGGGACAGTCACATAGCGGTGTGGAGACTCTCTCACCACCCTGCATCTAACATGCTAAGGAGACTCCACTGACCTGGGGACAGTCACATAGCGGTGTGGAGACTCTCTCACCACCCTGCATCTAACATGCTAAGGAGACTCCACTGACCTGGGGACAGTCACATAGTGGTGTGGAGACTCTCTCACCACCCTGCATCTAACATGCTAAGGAGACTCCACTGACCTGGGGACAGTCACATAGCGGTGTGGAGACTCTCTCACCACCCTGCATCTAACATGCTAAGGAGACTCCACTGACCTGGGGACAGTCACATAGCGGTGTGGAGACTCTCTCACCACCCTGCATCTAACATGCTAAGGAGACTCCACTGACCTGGGGACAGTCACATAGCGGTGTGGAGACTCTCTCACCACCCTGCATCTAACATGCTAAGGAGACTCCACTGACCTGGGGACAGTCACATAGCGGTGTGGAGACTCTCTCACCACCCTGCATCTAACATGCTAAGGAGACTCCACTGACCTGGGGACAGTCACATAGCTGTGTGGAGACTCTCTCACCACCCTGCATCTAACATGCTAAGGAGACTCCACTGACCTGGGGACAGTCACATAGTGGTGTGGAGACTCTCTAACCACCCTGCATCTAACATGCTAAGGAGACTCCACTGACCTGGGGACAGTCACATAGCGGTGCAGAGACTCTCTCACCACCCTGCATCTATCATGCTACTAAGGCAACGTGAACTAAGGCAAATGAAATCTATTGACTCCGCAGTTACTACTAACAATAAAAATGTGAAGTTATTGTTGATCAAATATCCAGATGAAAGTATCCACAATCGTTAGCTTGTTTGTTTTATAATATGAAGGCATATTTCGGTGCCTCATGAAAATGCATTTTCTCTTTTCTTAAAATTTTGTTCGTGAATTAAAAAAAAAAAAAAAAAAAAA
>NQII01005194.1:98055-117128 GCA_002778355.1 Clitarchus hookeri | reverse complement strand
CTCTCTAACCACCCTGCATCTAACATGCTAAGGAGACTCCACTGACCTGGGGACAGTCACATAGCGGTGCAGAGACTCTCTCACCACCCTGCATCTATCATGCTACTAAGGCAACGTGAACTAAGGCAAATGAAAACTATTGACTCCGCAGTTACTACTAACAATAAAAATGTGAAGTTATTGTTGATCAAATGGCCAGATGAAAGTATCCACAATCGTTAGCTTGTTTTGCTTTATAATATGAAGGCATATTTCGGTGTCTCATGAAAATGCATTTTCTCTTTTCTTAAAATTTTGTTCGTGAATTAAAAAAAAAAAAAAAAAATAACCACAGGACTATCTTATCTCTACGATGGTAAAAATGTTTATCCAAACAAAAATAACGACCCAACATTTGTTTGCAGTTACTTCGTTACTGAAACACTGAGCTAGTTTAAATAATGCCTGGGTATTATCAACATCGAATGGTAGCTTACTGAGCGATTAAAAACTATAACTGCGTATTTTTTTAAAGTTAGTTTTTAATAACGCGAGAGACAATTGGAGATCTACTATCGCATAAAATTCCTATGATAGGTTCATGAAGACTTGATTTAGCTCACATTTAGATACTTTAAAGCAGCTGTGTTAATGCCTTTCATCACTTACGACTTCAAAATCTGCACAGATGTCGTCAATAAATATTCAAGAACAGAAAGTAATGCCTACGTCTTCTCACTTACTTTTTGGCATCGACGAGCAGCTGTTCGTCTTGGCTGGCGAAGTGAACACACTCGTTGTCGCTGATGAGTCACTCTTTTCTCCAGGGAAAATATAAGAGCTGCCCGAGTCACTGCAACGAAATTGTTTAAAGTTTAACAAACACAAACTTGTGCACACGATCCATATGAAAATTTCAGTTTACCAGTGAAATGCTTCTAAGTAAGTTAGGAAAGAATCGCGTATAGTTAAGAGGTCCACCAGTCTTACTTCGTAACAGCTATTTAGTACTATTTAAAAGCCATGCTTCGTGTCTTCTTTGGCCTACTGTACATCAGTATGCCATAATGTCACTGGACATAGTTGGTGCAACGATTGTAAAAAAAAAAAACTCTCATCACCGCTGCAAGCTGATGACTGAAACTAGATGAGGAGCAAAGGTGGTTTCAGAAATAGGTTCAAATATCATACTATCGACGGGATTATGTGCAGTGCTAAATGGAAGGTAAATATTCACACAGTAAAATGAAGAATGCGCATGACATACAGCAAATTTTCTGAGCTGTTAACAACCTCTGCGATCACTAAATCTATTTTTTTCAAATACGAAAATTTCTTATGAATATTGGCTTCAAAATGTAGCAAAACAACACAAAAGAAAATAAAAAAACGTCCCAATGAAAATATAATATTGTAATCAGCAGCAGTTTATCGAGCAGAACATGCAACGTTTCTTGTAACACTAAATGGCAGCACTACAACAGCACTTTGCTTTCTGAATGTGCCCATTGACTAGTATCCATACCGGTTAAACTGTTAGGAACATAAAAATGTTACCATTTATATGACGCTAAAATAAACAGATTTCACTTTTATGTATTGTTAGTATTAAACTTTAAATAACACGTTAAAATATGATAATACTAATTTCTTCAATTTGCTGCCAACATCGTATATGCGTCACTTAGCGTTAACGTTAAAATGTGTACAGTTAGGAGCAAGTTTTTAAGGCCCAAAGGCCAACATACCCTCCATCCTCCCGCACTGCAACTGTACTCTGGTGAGTAAGACAGTGCACGGCACTTTCTCCTCTTGTTCTCCTCGGGCCATTCACTTTTCTTTCTTGCCGTAACTCGGTATTCTACCGGTTTTCTCATTAAAAACCTGTCCTCACCAATCTAGAGTACTCCGACTTTTACTCATTAAAGCCTTTACCTGAGTACCCCATCATGGGTCATCAGAAATTCGCCGATTCCATCTATCAAAATCTTCCAATCACCTTCCAATTTTAGTGGCAAATTCATTCCAAATCTTATGCAGATGTTCGTCTTCCATTACTGTTACAACTTCCAAGTGAATGCCCAATTNGTGGCAAATTCATTCCAAATCTTATGCAGATGTTCGTCTTCCATTACTGTTACAACTTCCAAGTGAATGCCCAATTCTTCCACTTGATTCTTAAATCCTCCTCTTACAGTTAGGAGCAGAGTTATTTTGCCAAAGGTTTGTTTACAAATTGCTATAAATGAGCAGCGAACCAACAGCATGCAGGCTTGTGACGGAGTTACGCCGCCTCACGCCGACCTTGGGCACTCATGTTCTCGAAGACGTCGCTCGTTGACGGCAGCCGAGGAGACGCTAGACTCNCGCCTCACGCCGACCTTGGGCACTCATGTTCTCGAAGACGTCGCTCGTTGACGGCAGCCGAGGAGACGCTAGACTCTGCGACGCGCATGAAGGCCGGAGCTATACTGAGCGCGCGGCATTTCTTTCCACCTAGCGGCGACTGAGAGGGGGTCACCTTGTGACGTCAGCAACGCCTTTGAATTTGGTTGGGCAAAGATCTGCTTCCGTTTCGAGGATGATAATTTAATTTAAAATATCAGTTTGTGATTCTGAAAATGTAGATTTACTCTAATTGTTGAGATAGCGCCAATTAGTGGTCAAGGACTTATTTCTACTAAATGGTATGGATTATTTTGATTATTTGAAATTAGTTTACTTCTCTAATATAAAGTGTTGTTAAAACAGCAAATACATACCCTTTGGGGTGGACGGCGTTTGCAAAGTCTTCGCTATAAATACCCTGGCAAACTAAGCGACGGCGGACACACAGGGGTAGGTCACACCTAGGTGTTTGGGTCTCACTCGAGACTTGTACATTTGGCAATATAGTATATTGAGGAAAACTGGTGCCATTAAGTAATTGTGTATATTTCTGTAACTATATATTTTTTTAATGGCACATTATTATTGCAACCCTTAAATATTATATGTTTTAAAGTAATTTTGGGAACCATCATATTTAAATATTTCAATGTCATTTTTGCATAAATTTTGTAAAGTTTTTTTTATTTTGAAAACTGTTTGTATTTTTCTTGGGCTGAGAAAAACAAAAAAAAAGTGCTACTGATTCACCTTTTTCTGTCGTTCATATTCACCTCCGATGTATGTTCACCATGGATGACATGGTTGTGGAGTTGGGGGCGAATTTTATGCATGTGACATAGTGGTATGGTGGCCACTTAGAACCCTCTGTTGCAGGCTGCCTTCTCATGACACGACTTATGTTATATTTACATGTTCCAAATAAACATCAATATGTGGGTTACTGTGTAGTGCTGCATTTGTTCAATTCTTTCCAAATCAATGCTGTTAATATGTAGTTATTATCCATAAAGGACCAGATATCTAGAAACATTTCTTGTTTACATATTAAGAGCCGGCGATAGCGGCAACGATCGTGAATGTAGGACTTAAGGTCTTTCAGACTACCGTGTTGTGGCAGCTGACATACGTTTCCCTCATTTTCAATGTTCATTCAAACACGACCTTTATCATCGGGACACCTTCAACACATCTAATTCTTTAAAAAAGCAACGTGTTGTGCAATGTTGCTTTTCCGTGGCTCTCTTGAAGTTAAGGGAAATCCCTGGTAAACAATATTACACGTCTCAAGGTCACATTCGGCCATTAAGAAGCANGCTCTCTTGAAGTTAAGGGAAATCCCTGGTAAACAATATTACACGTCTCAAGGTCACATTCGGCCATTAAGAAGCAGTGCGATTGAGATGGTAAATAGCATAAAGAAGCTTCGCTTATTTCTGCTTGCTCGGAATTATAAGCGGTGACTACAGGGTTGTAACACAGCAATCTGTCCAGATAAGTTACAGCTGCGTCGCTATAGTTCNGCTCTCTTGAAGTTAAGGGAAATCCCTGGTAAACAATATTACACGTCTCAAGGTCACATTCGGCCATTAAGAAGCACTGCGATTGAGATGGTAAATAGCATAAAGAAGCTTCGCTTATTTCTGCTTGCTCAGAATTATAAGCGGTGACTACAGGGTTGTAACACAGCAATCTGTCCAGATAAGTTACAGCTGCGTCGCTATAGTTCAAGACACTGCTTTACCAAATAATGCATATCGCAAACAGAGCAATACTTACAGCGATTGTTTGCTGACTTTGACGCTTTTCAACGGCCATATTTATATTTAAATAACCAAATTTGNCAAGACACTGCTTTACCAAAGAATGCATATCGCAAACAGAGCAATACTTACAGCGATTGTTTGCTGACTTTGACGCTTTTCAACGGCCATATTTATATTTAAATAACCAAATTTGTAGATGGGCAACTAAATTTATATTTTAATTTCTGTCGTGAAAAAGGCTTATATTAAAATATTTGGCAGTTTTTTTTAATTAGAACAGACACAGCTGCTTACAATGAGAACCATATGGCAACAATGAGGCCTCTAGAACCATAATGCAACAATGAGGCCTCTAGAACCATATGGCAACAATGAGTCCTCTAGAACCATAATGCAACAATGAGGCCTCTAGAACCATAATGCAACAATGAGGCCTCTACAACTCACAAGTTTNGCAACAATGAGGCCTCTAGAACCATAATGCAACAATGAGGCCTCTACAACTCACAAGTTTATGCAGCAAAGGCGGCGTGCATTCTAATTAAAGCAACGATTCAGCCTTCTCGTCATATGAGCGTGACCTTCTAAACGATCACAGGTGTTATTTAAACTGATTGCTCAGGTACACTCGCAGGTACTCAAGATACAAATGCTCATCAGGACGTATTTGCGATTGTTTCACATAACCACTTATTTTAATTTTTATCTGTAACACACTTATAAAACTGCACACAACCTGAAAGCAAAGCCAATAAATACACATTTTAAATGAGNAATTTTTATCTGTAACACACTTATAAAACTGCACACAACCTGAAAGCAAAGCCAATAAATACACATTTTAAATGAGTATAATAGTCCTATTTATACTGGGCGTAATAGCTTTATTTGCAATATTGTCATCATCGTCAGAACAGGTTAGAGCCACTGGCTGAGTCTATTTGCAGTACAGGCCTCTCTGTCTTCGTCTATCNAATTTTTATCTGTAACACACTTATAAAACTGCACACAACCTGAAAGCAAAGCCAATAAATACACATTTTAAATGAGAATAATAGTCCTATTTATACTGGGCGTAATAGCTTTATTTGCAATATTGTCATCATCGTCAGAACAGGTTAGAGCCACTGGCTGAGTCTATTTGCAGTACAGGCCTCTCTGTCTTCGTCTATCTTCCCACCACCTCTCCATTCTTACTCTTCTTCAGTCTTCATATCTCCCCCATACACACTCCTTCACTCCCTTCAGCCATTCTCCCCTAGAAATTTTACACAGCCTCTTGTCACGCATAAGCATTTCAGGTATTCTCCACAATATCCTTTATTCTTCCATACCCTTCACATTCCAGTACAACATCTGTCTCATTGTTCCCTTTCTGTTATGTTATGCATCTTCTTTCAATATCTCTCTTATCTTGGGTTTCTGCATCCTGTACTTTTTGTCACCCCTAACCTGCTTCTCATAAATTTAAATTCACTTGCCTGCACTTTATTCACTTCCCATCTTTTCACTGGCTATGTTTCTTATGCATATGTTAATAACAGGTATGTAATATGCTTTATATATTACTTTCTTGCTTCTCTGAGGAAAGCCTAGCTCAATATTAAACCTCCCACGTGCCTAAAGAAAGCTTCTGCTTGCTTGTGACAGAGTGCTCTAGTCACATGTTTGTTTTACCGCCTGTATCTAATACTTCAGTTTGAAAAATTCTTGTAGTGGAGGTGAATGTTTAAGTGAAATATTTCAGGACTCCCAGATTTGTAGGCGTAATAAAACTTTGATCTGCCATTCTCGTAAATGTGTTTCTTGCGTTCACAGCCCGAGACTGGGCATGTGAGAAAGTTGAGTAACGCCTTGCTCCTGCGCTGATGTACAAGGATTCACGATGAGAAGGTGTTTCGCCTGGATGCACTTCTACCTGCCGAAACCCAGCTGCTGTGTGGGTTGCCGCCGTGCATGTGAAGTTAATCGTGCAACGGGGAGTTGTCTCCAGGAGACACTGCTGACGAGATATTGTGGACATGTCTCGTAAAGGAAGGGACTTCTAGGCATGAGCTGGGGCAAGGTTTGTACGGTAGAGTAGTAGTGTTAAGGTGGTCCAGGAAGCTGCAAACCTAGTCTATTATTGAGTTGTGTTGTCGACTGAGAAAGAGAGGTGGTGGGGAGAATATCCACGGCTCTGACCTGATTTGTTTAAGAGTGGTACTGCGTAGAAGCACTAGCTACTCACTCGAGAGTCAGGTGAGGAGAGTATGCTCAGCTTCGGGTCTGTGGAGTGAATGGGTGAGAGTTACATCAGTGAGCACTACCAACACCCTCAGGTATTAGGTGAGGAGATTACCCTCGGCTTCAGGACTGATGCTGCGAGCCAGTTTGTGTGGGCGTCAGTAGGATGCAGGAGGGAGATGATGTACAATAGTTTCAGTCGTCTCTCGGAGAGCCTCTCGTCTAGGTTACATGAAACATTTCTAAACAAATATATGGCGAGTCTTTTGTACTGCTTTATGTTGATAGTCAGCAAGTTCAATTTTGTGAATGTTATTAAATGTTTTACATTTTGTAAATTAATTTTGGTGGCATTTGTGAAGAGAAAAGAAGTTTTATAGCCACAAAATTATATTGGAAATCATAAATGCTGTAATGACGCAATATTCTTAATTTTTCGGGACACGGGTGTAAAATTCTTTCGTGTGTATGAAGCTTTGGAAAGCGTCTTAATATTTTTATCGGGTTCAAGTTTAATGCTGTGGTGGCTCGTTTCCCGTGTTAGTTTATCCTGCAGACGTGTGCATTTGTAGGTTATCGGGAGGATGTTTGCCGTGTTACGTTTTATCAGGAGGACGGTTACAGTTTCGTTTCGAACTTTGGTTTCTTGGGGAAGCGTCAGCATTAATTAGATTAGTTCGTTTCTGTTAACAGCGACGTCGACAAGTTTTAGTTCCCCCGGCGCAGTTTTAATGCGTCAACAAGTTTTTGTTGTACGAGAGGTTAGTTTATCTGGATCAGGCGACGTCGACAAGTTCGTTTATGTTGACGGCGCAGGATTAGTTCGTGCGGAGCAGTCAGTTACGATAACGTTGTGGAGAGTGTGCGTGGCCAGGCCGTTATCGCAGGAGAGGGGGGTGCGAGACAGCACAAAAAAGGGTGTCTGTCTGTCGCCCTTGGAGCAGTCTTTTTCAAGTCAGTCGTCAGAAGAAGGTACTTCGGGGCAGTCGCCCGTGAGGGCAGGTCAGAACAGTAGTCGTCGTAGTACAATGATAGTCTAGGTCGCGTCGTGTGTGCGAATAACCCCCACATCGGCCACTAGACTTTATTATTTTATTTCTCTGCCGGTGTGGGAGGTAGCCACATATTTTTATTTTTATGCAAGTTTTGAGACTATAACCTGTAAACTACTGTGGCGCTGTGTCTGTACTTTTATATTTATCTCATGAGAGGTTCGTACTCTGCATACTGAAACTCCGTCTGTGAACTGTGTTGCTGAATGTTAAATAAATATATAGATCAAACTAATCTGGAACTTCTTTCTTAAGTAACTAGCGTTCAATTAACTGAGTCTCTTGTTTCTACCTCTGAGCAAGCCGTGGCATTATAATAAATAACGAGTGTAACAAGTGCCGAACGTTACAAGATGGCGCCCAACCTTTGAGGCTGCATTATAATAAACATCGGCCAGGTAAAAAGTCCGAGACAGTACGATATGGCGCCTAACTGTGAGGCAGCAATATTATTATAAATATCGCTTAACGTAACGGGCCCGGGAACTTTACAATGTTTCCTTGTCGTTTACAGTTACACTGTACCAACCTCGGAAAGCACAATTATAGTCAAATTTAATTTTCCTGTTTTAGTTTGAAAATTTTTGGAATTAAGGCTTCCCATCCCCTCCTCAACCCAGTTGGCCTGGTGGGTTTGAGTAGCACAGGTTGAGATGGGAAGTTGTGGTGGATGGGAAAGGAAGATAGAATCCGCAACATGCTTCACACGCTGACTACAGTAATCATTTTGCTATTTCTTCCAATCTCCTCAACCACTGTCCGTAAGTACTTAGAACTCTCCACCTTCTTTAGTAGTTCTTCTCCTAACATTATTGCAGCATTCACTCTCTTTCTTTCTGGTTATGATCATAATTTTGCTCTTTTCCACATTAAACTTCATCCCTTACTGTTATACTACCTCATGCCAACTATCTAACTGCTCGTGTACTTCCCCTTCTCTGTTTCGCCATAACAAGTTCTTTGCAAATGCCATAGCCTTAATTTTTTCACCAACTTTTCTTGCTGCCCTCTTCATCAGCTCATCCAAAACAAGAGTAAAAAGTAATTATGAATGTGCACTTGTCTCAGTCCGCGTCTCTGTTCAAGCCAATCAGATCTTTCTTAGCCTACTTTCAGCCAGTTCACACTTGTGTAGGACATTTCCTTTACTCTGTATATTATCTCACTTGTTAACCCTTTTTTTTCCTTGTGTCCCATACCTTACTCCTGTATACACCATCGTGTGCCTTTCCAATGACAAAAAATGCCATGTGCAAGTCTTTCCCATATCGACAGTAGTGTTCCTTTAACTGCCATTTTGCAAATATGAGGTCCTGGTTTGAAGCCATACTACTCTTCAACTTTACTGCCACTCTATCTTTTATCTTCTTTTATGCTACATTTTCGCATATTTTATCACAGTGGCAAGTGAGTAGTTGCTCTATATTTCTTGCACTCTTTCCTACTTCCTTTCTTGACAATAGGTATAATTATTCCCCCTTCTCACTCTTGTGGAGTTTTCTTCTAATTACAACATTATTCTCGTCACCTGATACAGCCCTCTGTTTTCCCAGTTCCCCTGCGGCTCTCGTAGTCTCTATACTGAACTCATATATCCCTGGTAGTTTTACATACTTCATTTTTCACAGTGCTTTCTTCACCTCTGCCCTCATTAGGTTTTTATCTGTCTCTTAGTCCCTGACCACATCTTCCTCTGAACACTNGAGTAGTTGCTCTATATTTCTTGCACTCTTTCCTACTTCCTTTCTTGACAATAGGTATAATTATTCCCCCTTCTCAATCTTGTGGAGTTTTCTTCTAATTACAACATTATTCTCGTCACCTGATACAGCCCTCTGTTTTCCCAGTTCCCCTGCGGCTCTCGTAGTCTCTATACTGAACTCATATATCCCTGGTAGTTTTACATACTTCATTTTTCACGGTGCTTTCTTCACCTCTGCCCTCATTAGGTTTTTATCTGTCTCTTAGTCCCTGACCACATCTTCCTCTGAACACTNGGTGCTTTCTTCACCTCTGCCCTCATTAGGTTTTTATCTGTCTCTTAGTCCCTGACCACATCTTCCTCTGAACACTCTCCCTCAATTAGACCAGTCCGATTTAACTGGTCCTCTAAGTATTCCTTCCACAAGACATTGAGCTGATATTTTTCCTGAACTTAATTTCCATTTTTATCCACCATTCTGACACCCTCTTGTAGCCCTTTTCTCTTGTTATGAAGCATTCCATACAATACCCAATACCTTATTGTTACCTTTGCTATCTTCTTCCATTATCTGTGTCCGTTTTTCCATCCATTTCCTATGTTATTTTCCTACTATTATTTTAGTTTTTTTTTTCATTTTGCCTCATACTCCTCCCATTTATGATCTATCCTCTATTTGAACCACATCCTAAAGGCTTTGTTCTATCGGTTTACTGCTTATCTTACCCTATCAATCCACCATGGTGTCTCCTTCCACCTCTTTGTTTTTCCAGTCCTTCCGCAGATTTCTTCTGCAGCTTCTATCACTGCACTTTCAAAGTTTTCCCATTCCTCGTCTCTCTTTGCTTCGTCCAAGGGTACCTACTTTCTTCTTCTACTTCATTATCTTGTGTCCCCCGTTTCTTGTACTGCATATTTTCGATCATCAGGACACTTCTGCTTCTTTATTTCTCTTTCTCTTTCCCTATTCTTCTGTTACCATTATATTTTCGTTCACATTTCTTTCAGGGCCTGCATGAACATTTAAGTCTCCTGCAATTATGATGTTCTGGCCACTTAAATGTTTCTATAATTCATCTTCAAATCTTCTTTGTCCTGCTGTGTGCACCCTGCGTGTGTGGGGCGTATAATTGGATTATTTCCAAGTTCCTCCCTTTCACAGATATCTTACTTTCTATAATATTTTTGCTTATCCTCTTCACTTCCTGCTTAAAACCCTCTATAACCATTAACTCAACCCCGTTTCTGCTTCTTTCCTCATTTCCTATCCAATACAGTGACGTGAACCGCACGTTCACGAGTCCTTTTGCCCACTGACTGCCGCAGTGTGGCCACACCAGACGCACCACACCGACAGGCTTGTGGGCACGAGTGCATTAGTGTTTNCCCACTGACTGCCGCAGTGTGGCCACACCAGACGCACCACACCGACAGGCTTGTGGGCACGAGTGCATTAGTGTTTTAGTATTTATTCAGTATTGATGTATACCATAATTACTGTGTGTCAAAACAGTCATCACATACATAGCCAGCCANGTTTAGTATTTATTCAGTATTGATGTATACCATAATTACTGTGTGTCAAAACAGTCATCACATACATAGCCAGCCAGTGACATGTGACATTTTCAAGTTGGCAATGCAGTGGCTGCTACGAGTCAATACTTATATTTAATATTAATATAATGGTGTTTTACTATGTAAGTACAAGGGTAATTGTGTTTTATTATGTANGTTGGCAATGCAGTGGCTGCTACGAGTCAATACTTATATTTAATATTAATATAATGGTGTTTTACTATGTAAGTACAAGGGTAATTGTGTTTTATTATGTAAATTGTGTTTAATTATGTTTATCCAGGTGTCGGCCGTGCTTAGGTGGCGCGAGCCGATGCATTGCGCAGGCTAGTAGGCAACATCACTTCGGCGCGAGCGGACGTGGTGAGTCTCTCGTTTCACAAGAACCTCGGTACCAGCCTCTCAGGCTGCAACCTCACTCAGCAATCGCATCATCATATAATTCACGAAGCAACTAGTATTTTTATGTTACATCTCACCGAGGAGAGAGCAGCGTCACGCGCCTTAAGTAATTAAAATCCAGCAGTGTGTTTATATGACCACGTGGTCACCACGTGTTTGATCAAAGTGTTCAATAAAATAATTATATACATATAAAACTTAAGTGCGTTATTAATTCAGGTGTGCGCAGCGGCCATACAGCTCGAAATTTCTTAATATCTGACGGTGTGTTACCAGAGAACCCCTGGGCCGTCGGCCGAACGACCCAAAAATCTCATCAGCTCACCGCGGAGCTGTGGCGCCGGGCAAATCCATAATCATTACATTCCAACTCTGGTAACCGACCGCGTCAACAGTTCGCATTCTTTTCTCTTTTCCTTCATGCCTTCGCCTTTCCACCATGTGTCTGCCATCCCTAGAATGTCTAGCTATCTCCTCTCCATCACATCCACGAGCTCCTCTGCCTTTCCAGTCAGTGTTATGCGTTCAAGGGTTCAGATTCGTACTCCATTTCCATTGCCATGTCCGTCCGTTAGACTTTCCAAACTTTACGTGGTTTGTTTTGTTAAAATCCATTCACAGTTACTTCACACTTTTCTGAAGCCATGATAAAGTTCTACTTCTAGGGTATTCCTCCGCCTCGTGTAAACAAAGCTTAACTAAGTCTAGAAATTACACCAAAGGACAACGTACCGAATTCTTGTGCACTTAGTCATAATGATATTTTGCATGAGAGCTATTTATTCCTAGGCACTACCAACACACATATTTATCATAAATTAAATGTTATAATTTATAAATAAAGTATAAATAGAACTTACATTTATCAAAAAATAAGGTACTTCTGTTAACAGCGGTATAAAACGCTTGTGATACATGACGTTAACTGAACACGTTTTACATGGGGTGATTTTTCGAAGTTTTGATTCAAAAGGTGTGAAGAAACCGCGAGTGGATTATATTAAAATCATTTTTGTTAAAGCATCATTGGCATACTAGGCCTATCGTAGCTTCACCAGAGTACCTTTATCCGCACAGTACTTTACCCGTGCAGGCATTTCCTTACTTTGTGCTGTTTCCCATCTCCCACGACTTGCCGTGGGGTTGAACTTAGCATACATAACGAAAAAAAGTTAAACATAATAGTTTGCAATAGACATAAATGTATTTGATTCACTTCAGTGTTTTAAAAAAATGTGCTTTGCAAACGAATTATAAAAATCTCGAAATATAATACAAAATAATGCATACACCTTGAGTAAGAAATTCTCTGTGTTATTGACAGGTTACTCTAAACCGTCACAGCATTCTACTCAGCTCGGCTGCTGTATCTGCACAGCAAATCTGCCAGCTCGGCCAGTTGCGATTAATGTCAAGATGGCGCATTCAGATAAGAAGGCACTACAATACCATTCATATTCACCTGTTTTTAATAATGGACGCTGTTTTTGTAGAATGAATCTTAATAGCCCTGCAAGCAGCATATCCCCTTCTATCCTACATATTTATTACTGGCAATTTTTTTTCTTTGTTTTTAAATTCTTATTGAATATGAAAAAAATGTAAGTGAAAGTTTCATTTATCCAAGAAATTGGTTACCTTAATGTTGACGAAAGTTTCAAGACGCTTGCTATACAAGATTTATTTAATGAACGACCGAACCTGTGATACACAGGGGTGAATTTTCAAAGAATATGTATATAGATAAAATGTGAATAGATTATGACTGTGTTCGAATTGACCCTTAGAATTAGTATTTATAAGTGTTCAATTCGGACGCTTTAGTATTTTACGAAATTTTGTTACATACTAAAAACTGAACACTAAAAAACTGGTCACGCGACGTCATAGTAAATAAACAAAGCGCGGACACGGCCTGCTGTACTCACGAAGATGAGAGCATGAGGTCGAGGTAATTGGGTCTCATCCTGGCCATGCGCTGGTATCGCGCGCGCAGCATGTGCAGATAGTGCTGCAGGTCGCTGCACGGCACTACGTTATAGTAAATAAACTAAACGCGGACACGGCCTAATGTACTCACGAAGAGGTGAGCATGAGGTCGAGGTACTTGAGTCTCAGCCTGGCCGTGCGCTGGTAGTGCGTGCGCAGCACGTGCAGATAGCGCTGCAGGTCGCCACATGGCACTACGATATAGTAAATAAACTAAGCGCGGACACAGCCTGCTGTACTCACGAAGCTGAGAGCATGAGGTCGAGGTACTTGGGTCTCATCCTGGCCGTGTGCTGGTAGTGCGCCCGCAGCACGTGCAGATAGCGCTGCAGGTCGCCGCACGGCACTACGTTATAGTAAATAAACTAAGCGCGGACACAGCCTGCTGCACTCACGAAGAGGAGAGCATGAGGTCGAGGTACTTGAGTCTCAGCCTGGCCGTGTGCTGGTAGTGTGCACGCAGCACGTGCAGGTAGCGCTGCAGGTCGCCGCACTGCACTACGACATAGTAAATAAACTAAGCGCGGACACAGCCTGCTGTACTCACGAAGATAAGAGCGTGAGGTCGAGGTACTTGGGTCTCATCCTGGCCGTGCGCTGGTAGTGCGCGCGCAGAACGTGCAGATAGCGCTGCAGGTCGCCGCACGGCCCTACGTTATAGTAAATAAACTAAGCGCGGACACGGCCTGCTGTACTCACGAAGAGGAGAGCATGAGGTCGAGGTACTTGGGTCTCATCCTGGCCGTGCGCTGGTAGTGCGCGCGCAGCACATGCAGATAGTGCTGCAGGTCACCACACGGCACTACGATATAGTAAATAAACTAAGCGCGGACACTGCCTGCTGTACTCACGAAGATGAGAGCATGACGTCGAGGTACTTGGGTCTCATCCTGGCCGTGCGCTGGTAGTGCGCGCGCAGCACATGCAGATAGTGCTGCAGGTCACCACACGGCACTACTATATAGTAAATAAACTAAGCGCGGACACGGCCTGCTGTACTCACGAAGAGGAGAGCATGAGGTCGAGGTACTTGGGTCTCAGCCTGGCCGTGTGCTGGTAGTGCGCCCGCAGCACGTGCAGATAGCGCTGCAGGTCGCCACACGGCACTACGATATAGTAAATAAACTAAGCGCGGACACGGCCTGCTGTACTCACGAAGAGGAGAGCATGAGGTCGAGGTACTTGGGTCTCAGCCTGGCCGTGTGCTGGTTTTGCGCGCGCAGCACATGCAGATAGCGCTGCAGGTCGCCACACGGCACTACTATATAGTAAATAAACTAAGCGCGGACACGGCCTGCTGTACTCACGAAGAGGAGAGCATGAGGTCGAGGTACTTGGGTCTCAGCCTGGCCGTGTGCTGGTAGTGCGCCCGCAGCACGTGCAGATAGCGCTGCAGGTCGCCACACGGCACTACGATATAGTAAATAAACTAAGCGCGGACACGGCCTGCTGTACTCACGAAGAGGAGAGCATGAGGTCGAGGTACTTGGGTCTCAGCCTGGCCGTGTGCTGGTTTTGCGCGCGCAGCACATGCAGATAGCGCTGCAGGTCGCCACACGGCACTACTATATAGTAAATAAACTAAGCGCGGACACGGCCTGCTGTACTCACGAAGAGGAGAGCATGAGGTCGAGGTACTTGGGTCTCAGCCTGGCCGTGTGCTGGTAGTGCGCCCGCAGCACGTGCAGGTAGCGCTGCAGGTCGCCACACTGCACTACGATATAGTAAATAAACTAAGCGCGGACACGGCCTGCTGTACTCACGAAGAGGAGAGCATGAGGTTGAGGTACTTGGGTCTCAGCCTGGCCGTGTGCTGGTAGTGCGCGCGCAGCACGTGCAGATAGCGCAGCAGGTCGCCTTATGGCACTACGTTATAGTAAATAAACTAAGCGCGGACACGGCCTGCTGTACTCACGAAGATGAGAGCATGAGGTCGAGGTACTTGGGTCTCAGCCTTGCCGTGCGCTGGTATTGCGCCCGCAGCACGTGCAGATAGCGCAGTAGGTCGCCGCACGGCACAAACTCCATGACCATGCAGTACGGCCGGGCGAGTGTGCAGCAGCCCAGCATGGCGACGACGTTGGCATGCCGCCCCACTCGCTTCATCATCGCGATCTCCGCCAGGAACTGCTCCGCCTCGTCCTCGCTCGCCTGCGCTGTTCACCAGACGACATCATTACTTACAATGGCAGGTACAGAACGCAGTAACATAGTCCATTCACGGTTACTTTCAACTTTTATAAAGTTCTGCTTCCATGATGTTCTTCCGCCTCTTGGAAACCAACCTTAACCTAATCTAGAAAATTACACTTAAGGGACAAGGCACCGCATTCGTGTGCAATCAGTGAAATAATATTTTGCATAACAATTATTTCTTAATGGGCATTACCAACACACCTATTTTCTCCCTGTTTTATTCGAGTTGATTATACATTAAGTGTTTTAATTTATAGATAAACTTTAATTACAAGTTAATTTTTTTTCAAAAATAAGGCATTTCTATGTTAACACGAGTATAAAACGCTTGTGAAACATGACATTTATAGGAATCACCCAAGCACCTTATGCATGGAGTGATTTTTCAAAGGTTTGAATCAAAAATTGCTAAGAAACCGCGAATGGAATATACAATATGTCTTCCGTTAAATTTGGAAGGCAGTCCAGATCAGAACAGGACAGATTCTGAAACACAGAAACCTACAATTAATGTTNGGGGGGGGGGATACCCAAAACTTCTAAGTGAAGTTTTAATTAAAGTAAACACATCAGGAATAAGGAACGATAGAAAGACAGTGAGCAGCATACTACTAGTAATTCAAGAAAAGGAATTAAGTTTGTTACCAGACCAGTCAACGTCATTTAGTGACCCAGAGTTATGCAATGGTGTAAGATACCATCGAGTACGCGATGGAAATGACACAAGAAAAGTGTAATTGTGCAACAATGTTCTACGGCGCCTTGAAACCACAAGTGTTAAGTTTGAAATAATGGGAATAAGTGAATCCGAAAAAAAAAAAAACCCCCAGATGTGTTGTGCGACAAGGTTATGAAAGAATGGCACCTTGAGATCAGTCGCTGGCCTGGAGCTATTTTCTCCGTTTGAGACTGAGAGGCACGGGAGCGATAAGGGCTACATTGACACGCACATCAAGTGCGCCATCGCCGCTACGCGCAAGGCTATGAACTGGCGTGCAGTGTTCTCGTCGTGCTGCGTGTGCCTATGGGACTTCCTGCGGTAACCCGTAATGCTTCTAGTAGGCCTATAAAGGAAACAACTAACAAAATAACGTTTTTATAAGCGTGGTAATGTCAGTTATTTTATTGGAAAGTGTGTGGAACAAATTGTGAAAATAAACACCACGTTTACGTTTAGAAACAAGAGAGAAAAGGGAGATCAGTAGTAAAATCTTCGTGGTGTGTTGGTTCGTGGGTTGCGAATAACCAAAGTTTAGTACAGCCTGCTCACGGATAATTAAACACTTTTGAAATCAACCTTTGAAAAATATGCTGCCCCTATGTGCATACGTATATCTTAACTAACTTCCATGCGCCCAGTAAAGTGGTAACGCCGGACGGAAAGTTAAATTAAAAGCGTTAAGTAAACATCTCGCTTTTTTTTATTTTCTGAAATTCATATCAGTTAAAGAATAAGTGTATTTGTTGAAGATTTGCTTTTCCAATTATTTTGCAGTTTCACTTGACCTATGCATGAATAAAAAGATCAGACCCACGTCAACGTTAGTTTCACATATTGGGAGGGGGGGATTACACAATGTCCATATAGGTACTGCATGTCTTAAGCAGTGATTTAGAAAGTTTAACGAAAACAGCTTGTAATATAAAAATCTCGGAGGATAGAATATCCAGGATGTGGTATGAAACCACAAATTATGTTTCAATTTTGTAAAAGAATTCTTTCAACCTTTTATTCAAAAAATCGTAATAGGTATTTCGATTAGTTTCTTAGAAGTACACATGCTGATTCGTGACTGATGGCGACATCCCTGGATGGAATCTCTTTAGCTTTAAAGCACCAGACTTTAAACACGGAACCGATGTCTGCATATGACATAACACACCTTTGGTTAAAGAGTTAAAAGTTGCATGTCATCTCCTGCAACTTGCCGGTCCCACAATAATCCCATTTCTCCCACATTCGGAACTCCTCCTCCAGTCAGTCGTGTACTGTAAAAGTTCTTAAAGAGAGAGCAATCTTCGCGCAGCTTCGAGGGAGGTAACTAAGGGAGGGGGGCGGTGTAGGGGAGGGCACCCCGAACGCTCACCGCTGGAGGGAGGGAAACCACGTGACATTGCTGGCGCTATACGTACCAAACTGATAGCATAGATCTGTGGTACCGTGCTGGTACTGATACAACCAATAAAACAGTTAATATGAACGCGCGGAGCAGCTCTCGTTCAACCGTACTCGGCTGCTGCACTACTGAACTGGACAACTTCATCCCTTCTTGCAGTGGCAATGGACTCCTCCGACTAGCACGACGCGTTCTCGAATTATGCGCGTTATTTTCTCTAGTTAGCGGCACAGAGCAAGTAAAGTAGAGAGGCGACACTGCCATGTACTGCGTCGAGCTGTTATTTCGAGCTACAAAATGTAAACAGGTCCCATTGCCAACATGACAACATCCGCCAAAGCACAGCAGTACGATGGAAAGCTATGAATTCAGATATTGGCTATCCCTGATGGAGATAATCTAGGGAACCCATCTTCACCAAGGTAAACACTGTCTAGGTAACGCCTTTTGTTTTAAGTTTTTTATCTACTATTTATCCATTTGGAAACTGGTATACATTATTCTGGGGGTTGACTTCTAATACTTTCTACAACTAGCCATTGAAAACTGGAGATTCCTCATTCCCTTAAACACCTTTGGATTTTAAGCGCTCTTCAAACAAACCAAATCGAAAATCGACAATCTCGTCCCCGTAAACACAACAGCAGGCAAGCCACAAAGCATCAAGTGGAATATGGCGACAACTGTGCAACTATCGAGTGAAGTTACAAAAGCGTTGTTGTGTAATTTGCTATAGAACATATATTAAAAGTGAAATTATATTTCTAACCACCTAATAGTAATAAACTAAGCAAATATATTTTGGTTCGTAAGTTTATAATTTTTAAACATGAACAAATTTCCATTGTATTTTTTATGTTGGCTACATTGCTGTGACCTGAGGAAATAGTGGCTCAGAAGAGTCTACATAGTCTATACACGGATACTTCTAACTTTTCTGAAGCCATGCTGAAGTTCTATTTCCAGGATATTCCTCCGCCTCACACAAACAAAGCCTAACCAAGTGTAGTAAGTTACACCAAGGGAAGGTGCACCGCACTCGACGTAATAATATTTTGCATAAGGACTATTTCTAACTAGGCGTTACCAACCCACATATTATCTCTCAGTTTTCATCGGTATGAATTATTAGTAAAATTTTATATTTTGTATATAGAATATAAGTAAAAGTTAAACTTAACCAAAAATAAGGTACTTTTAGTTTAAAGCAAGTATAACAAGGCTTGTGATTCATGTCATATTTAGGAAGCAACCAAACACTTATCACATGGGATGAATTTGCAAAGGTAAGATTCAAAAAGTTAGAAGAAACCGCGAATAAGGAGTGGGCGACTCACGCCTAAGCTTCTTGACGGCGACGGCGAGGGGCCCCGGCACTCCGGCCAGACACTCCGCCTGCGCCATGAAGACGTGGCCGAAGGCGCCCTTGCCCACTTCCTTGACGTAGCGTAGCCGGGCCTCGCTCATCTCGTACTCGTCGGCGACCCCACGCTGCCTCGCCTCCTGCAACCACACACACTCCCCTGCTTCACGCTGCCTCGTCTCCTGCAACCACACACACACACTCCTGCTTCACTCAGCCTGGCCTCCTGTAACCACACACACACTCTCCTGGTTCACTCAGCCTCGCCTCCTGCAACCACACGCACACTCCTGCTTCACTCAGCCTGGCCTCCTG
>NQII01005194.1:20269-96330 GCA_002778355.1 Clitarchus hookeri | reverse complement strand
TTGGACCAGAGGACCCAGTCCATTCCATGTAAAAACAGCCCACACCATTATGGAGCCACCACCAGCTTGCACAGTTCCTTGTTGACAACTTGGGTCCATGGATTCGTGGGGTCTGCGCCACACTAGAACCCTACCATCAACTCTTACCAACTGAAATCGGTACTCATCTGACCAAGCCACAGTTTTCCAGTCGTCTAGGGTCCAACCGATATGGTCATGAGCCCAGGAGAGGCGCTGCAGGCGATGTCGTGCTGTTAGTAAAGGCACTCTAGTCGGTCTTCTGCTGGCATAGCCCAGTACAGCCAAAGTGTGCCGCACTGTCCTAACGGACACGTCTGTCATACGTCCCACATTGATTCCTGCGGTTATTTCACGCAGTGTTGCTTGTCTGTTAACACTAACCATTCTGCGCACACGTCGTTGGTCTCGGTCATTAAGTGCAGGCGGTCGGCCACTGCGTTGTCCATGGTGGAAGGTTATGCCTCTTGACACTGTGGATCTCGGAATGTTGAATTCCCTAACAATTTCCGAAATGGAATGTCCCATGCGTCTAGCTCCAACTACCATTCCGCGTTCAAAGTCTGTTAATTCCCGTCGTGCGGCCATAATCACGTCAGAAACCTTTTCACATGAATCACTTGACTACAAACGTAAGCCCAACCAATCCTCTGCCCATTTATACATTTTGTACGCGATACTACTGCCATATGTATATTTACATATTGCTATCCCATGACTTTTGTCACCTCAGTGTAGTGCATTCTTGGTTTCTTCTCACTTTTTTAATCAAACTTTTGAAAAATCACCCCATGTATGACGTGTTTGGTTGTTTCCTGAATATGTCGCGTACCATAAGCAATTTATACTCCTCTTTACATTAAATTAGTNTAAATCAAACTTTTGAAAAATCACCCCACGTATGACGTGTTTGGTTGTTTCCTGAATATGTCGCGTACCATAAGCAATTTATACTCCTCTTTACATTAAATTAGTTTATTTTTGATTACATTGGGCTTTTAATTATATTTGTTTTGTAATTAATATGAATAAAAAACAAGGAGAAAATATGTGTGTTGGTATTGCCCCGTAAGAAATAGTTCTAATACATAATGTTATTGAAGTGCACGAATGTGGTGCGTTGTCCCTTTGGTGTTAATTTATAGACCAAGTTAGGCTTTGTTTGCATGAGGCGGATGAATATCGTGGAAATAGAACTTCAGCAGGGCTTCAGAAAAGTTGGAAGTAGTCGCGAATGGACAATAGTTCCAACTCTTATGAAGCCCTGCTGAAGTTATACTTCCAGGATATTCCTCAGCTTCCTCACGAGAACAAGGCTTAACTAAGACTAGAAAATAACACCAAAGGAAAACGCACCGCATTCGTGCGCACTCTGTTCAATAATAGTTTTCATAAGAACGATTTCGTACTAGGCTTTACCAACACACACATTTTATCTCTCTATTTCTGTTCCTATTCTTATTAATTATATATGGCTTTTATAATTCCTATTCCTATTAATTATATATGAAATATTATAATTTATAAGTATAACGTAATTAAATATTCAATTGAACCAAAGTTTAGGTACTTTTGTGATAACAAAAGTTTAAAACGCTTGTGGTACGAGGCATATTTAGCAAACAACAAACACGTAATACAGAGGCTGTTTTTCAAATATTTGATAAAAAAAAGTGCGAAGAAACCGCGAATAGACCATACCTGGCAGACATCTGCAGGAGGACAACTACACATTATAGGCTGGTCACAATAAACTCATCACTTTTTGCTTAATATATTTTTGTAGGCACGTTGTGTATTCTTCCGCCTTATGTAATATTAGCATCGCAATGGTCCTCATCACTTTATTCATGCGTCGGTCGAGTGAAACTGTGAAATAATTAGAAAAGTAAATATTTTACAAATTTGGTTAACACTGCATTTTTATGCATTAAAAAACCGGAAAAGAAAGAACCAATTTCAGTTTTAACAAATGTTTACCTGGCGCTTTAAATTCAACGTTAAGACATGAAACTATTTTCCCTGCGTCATTACCAACCCCACTGGCCGCATGCCACTCAGTACGACCGTTAAAATATATGCAGGTAGAGGCAGTGACCTTTTTCAGAGGTTCGATTCAAAAATGATCACTTTATCGCGAACAGCCTTTACACACACATTATATACACTCTGAATGTGCTCGCTTGTTCTGGGTTCCATTTGAGAAAGTGTACTTACATTTCAAAGCTCTTTCTCACGTAATCAGTAAGTTAACCATACGTCCAAGCTAAGTGGTTTTCACATTTTTCTAGTGAAAAGGGAAAAAATCTTCAATATTGTGACTTCTGAAATTGATTACTGTGTAGTTGGCAAACGCTGTCTTTCATGTAGTCCCTCGACGAGTGAAGAATGACAACGTCTGCTCATAACTTAAATGGAAACTCGTAGGGTCATATGCATTGTTTATATGTACTCAAGAAGGAGTAGGACATTCAATGAAAATACTATCTTTGTACAAAACTTTGCATGGACAGCTGAAAACTGAGTAAATTATTTGCATACAAAGTCCTTAAAAAGTATTTATTTTGAGCTGTCACTTCAACTTGATCACAGTGCATGAAAGTATGTGTATGTTCCTTAAAAACCTCGCTGAGTTCAATTTTTTTCTCGTAGTGTATCCTCCGGTCACGTGTCTAACAACTGAGACCTTTACAGCCGGCTGAGGTTGCAGCAAGGAGGGCAGCGACAGAATGCAGTGGTGGAGTAAAGGGGAGCATCCCGAGAAAACCCACAGTTTAACAGCAGCGTCCACCAAGTTTCTCACAGGCGGAAATCGGGAGTTATTTCACCGGGGATCGAGCCCGGTTCTCATTGTCTGAAGTAAAAAATTAACGCCTACGGGATCTAGGGACTATAATCTATGTTTTCATCACGTGAAGCTAAAACTTTCCACAAAAATATTTTGTTATGGGTTATTCTTGAAAGCACTTCTAATGCACCTACAGTCATTTGGAGTAACTTTGTAGGAGTCAATGCAACTTTGTATCACCTCATAATTTAATTTCCAATGAGTGCTGGAAGAATTTATATACACTACTCTTTTCCTTGCGAATACAATTGAGAACCATGAAGTATGTATCAAACTGGGGGAGTGGGGCATAAAGAGTTTACTTTAAATTTAAATGTATTGCACAAAGATAGGCAAGTTACTATCGCATCAATTCCTACTGTAATGTTTATAAAACAAAGATAAACAAATGTAGAGGCAAATAAACTTTCAGTAGGACGTTAAAACACAGAACTATAAAACTATGTTCTTACCCCGTCAACTTTACTCGAAAGTTCTCCTATCTGGGCTTACATTAAATTTATTATAGAGTTGTGGGAAGGCATATTTTTTTCGAAGGCTGAATAAAAAAGTTCTTAGATTATGGCATGCACTGAGAAACGAAGGATGGCTCAAAACGACGATATTTATTTAGAAATAAATTAATTTAACAACTTGCAGAGTTGGTGAAGGTACAACCACATATTTCCATGAATGGAAGATTTCGTATCCATTGCAATGTTTTGTAGTTACTTAACTTTAACTTACTACTTTGATTGTTAAATTGTAGGTACTCACCTCAATTTCAGCTTCAACGTACAGAATGTTTCGTTCGTGGAGTGCTGACTTTATAACGTCGGAAAATCTGGTAATGTCGCTGAAAAAAGTTCATATTGAAAATAAATACTTAAATAAATTCGAAACAAAATAAATTTAGTTAAGATAATGTAGAACTAATACTAGTGTATTATTAATATGCACATTCCGACTTTCAATGTCGGTACACGGGCAGAAGTATTTACTTGGACTAAAAAATTATTCTCTAGAAGCGTCAACCAAACGTGTAGCCCTTGACGCAGAATTGTTTGGATAATTTGTCCACTGAGACAGTTACGTCGCATTTTTCTAGTACTACAAGGCAAATTCTGTCACACTTAAAATTTAATTCGAGAATCAACCTTATATACTGAAGAGCCAAAAAAACTGGTACACCTGCCTAATATTGTGTAGGGGCCCCCCGAGCACGCAGAATTGCCGCAAGACGACGTGGCATGGACCCGACTAATGTCTGAAGGTATGCAGGAGGCAATTCACACCATGAATCCTGCAGGGCAGTCCACAAGTCCAATCTGCGCCAATTTGAGAAAGGGTTGCACGTCTGTCCCGTTTAATGACTCTCGTCAGTCGTCGTTTGTCCCGTTCTTTCACGATCTTTTTCCGGCCGCAGCGATGTCGAAGATTTGATGTTTTACCGGTTTCTCGATATTCACGGTACACTTGTGAAATGGTCGTACGCGAACATCCAAATGTTATCGCTACCTCGGAGATGCTATGTCCCATCTCTCGTGCGCCGACTATAACACCACGTTCAAACTCACTTCAATCTTGATAACCTGCCATTGTAGCAGCAGTAACAGATCTAGCTGCCGACCGCATCGCGTTACTCTGATGGGTTCCATACCTCTGTTATTTGCATACGCACGCCTATACCAGTTTTTTTTGGCTCTTCAGTGTATACATATGTTTTTTATAATCACAGCCCAGATACTGTTTGGTCTCAAATGAAAGTATTAAATGATTCCGCTCACAGGAAAATCTTATAGTTAGAATATTACGTCACTCGTTTGTACACAGAGAAGGCAAAAGCGACGGGTTCTTCTGAATACAGTAGGCTACAAACACGCGTTACACAGACTCTGGGCTCATTAACTGATCGTGTTGTAGGGTGGGCACGAATAACTACAGGCACTGTCTTCCTTATAAATAAAATTGATCACCATGAGGCATAATCAAATTAGGGGCATAAAACCTTTACTTTAAATTCAAATGTGGGGTAGAAATATAACCTTGTTGTTACAAGGTTATAGTATATTCGAAGTTTCTTCACACGTTTTGAATCAAACCTTTGGAAAATCACTCCATGTACGTGTCTAGTTGTTTCCTAGATATGCCACTTATCACAACCGTTTTACTTTTCTGTTAACATCAAAGCACCTTATATTTGGGTAAATTAAACTTTTGCTTACATTTTTTGTTAACTATACTATTTAATTATTATTAATACTAATAAAATCAGAGGGAAAATAGGTGTGTTGGTAATACCTTCTAAAAATAGTTCTTATGCTAAACACTGTTAAACTGAGCGCGCAAGAATGCGGTGCGTTGTCCCTTTGTTGTAATTTTCTTGACAAAGTTAAGCTTTGTTAGCACGAGGCGGAGGAATATCCTGGAAGCAGAACTTTAGCAGGGCTTCAGGCAAGTTGGAAGTTAGCGTGAATGGACTACACGCCAAATGACTGCGCCAGTTTTGTAGGAACTACGTGTTGAAGGAGCGGAGGTGGTGCTTGAACCCTACCTGTTGACGCTGACGGGCTTGTAGGCGTCGGGCGGTCGCCCCCTGCCCCCGCCGATCTTCGTCCTGAGGGAAGCGAACCACCTGGTGCGGGTGAGCACCGCCACCAAGCAGACGACGGCCGCGAGCATGCTCACCACCAGCAACACCACCAATACCTGCACCACACCCATCCAAACTATGTCCACCATTGTACGAGCACTTTCGAGATCAACCTTTGATAAGTGCCACCGTCTCTACCTGCAGAAGTTTTAACTGGCACACTGAGTGGCGTGTGCCCAGTAGGTTGGTAAAGGTGGTGCTGCAAGCACTGACCAGTGGTTGTACACTCTGGCATGAAGTCGAGAGAAACACCATACAATACCAAGCAAGTGAACAGAGTGAAGAACAATGTCGGGAAGACACCAAAGATGTTACTTTAGGCAACTGACGCACTTCGAAAGAGTGCTCTTAATCGAGCTGAAAACAGCAACGGAGGGAAAGTAGTCCCGTGTCTTAACGTTGATTTAAAAATGCCAGGTAAACGTATGTCAATACTCAAATTATTTATTTTGCTTTTTATTTTTTTTAAATGCATATAAGTGTAATAATAAGCAAATTTCTAAAATATTTACAGTTGTAATAATTGTACAGTTTCACTCGACCGGCGCATGAACAAAGTGACGAGGCCCACGGGAATGTTAGTTTGAATACAGCGGAAGAACGCACAATGCGCATGCAAGTAGATCTCGCGCAGGAAGTGCCTTGTTCGCCGTGAGCAGCCTGCAATCCGCTGCACGTCCTGCTAAGGCCGTGATTGCGATGACTCCGCATTACATGTAGCAGGCAGCGCGCCGCACCTTCACTTCTACTCTACATAGAGCGTCGTCTATAGCAAAGGCTGTTCGCGGTAAGCTGGGCACTTCCTGTGCAAGATCTACTTGTATGCACGTTAGTATCATTACGCCGGATGTACAACTAACACTGCCACGGGCCTGCTCACTTTATTTATACGTCGGTCAAGTGAAAATGTAAAATTATTAGGAAAGTAAATATTTTTGAAATGAGCATCTTATTGCACTTATACCCATAAAGAAAAACAAAACATAACGCAAAAGAGGTCATTACAATAATTGCAAATGTTTACCTAACTCTTTTCATGCGACGTTAAGACATGGAAATAATTTATCGTCATAGTTACCAACCTAACTGAACGCACACCAGCCAGTGTGCTCGTTCAAGTGTATGCAGGTAGGGGCAGTGACGTTTTTCATAGGTTGATTTAAAAAGTGCTCACATAATTTTGGACATCCTATATATTATGATGCTTCACGCAAGCACGTGACCGTGTAATGTCTGCGATAAGTTTTGTTGCTTTTCAGATTGGAAACTCTCGAAATTCGAATTATTAATGTGGCAAGAACAGGTTGCGAAAATATGGCGTTTGTGATTTGTACAAATTTTGAAAACTACTGGCACATCGTCATAACCACAAAAACGAACTGTCTCTGGGAGATGTAGACAGGTTTTTTTTTCGTGTAAATGAAAGAAATCGTTTGTAACAAACTTTGATTTGCTGAGGAAATTGAATTGTTTTTGATGAAATAGGCTTACTAAAAATTGCAAAATTAACAGTAAACATTCTGAATTTCATGCCAGCATTTTAAAACATTTTTTCACCTCTGAGAAACATAATTAGTGAACTGTGGCAATGTAAAGCTCCCTAAATATTAACGAATTAACAAAAATATTTTAGCCTATCTTTTCATTACTTTGTCGTCCTAATTTCCAGGAGAAAATTATATAAGCGGTACATTAATTAAAAAAGTGTGCAGACTACATAACGAAAAAAAACAAAAAAAAAACATGAAAAGCAAAGATAACCCAAAATTGTCTCTATTGTGATTGGCCGCCAAGTTTACGTATTGTGTATTACGCAAAAGCTAAACACTGAGAAGCTTTTCCATCACATGAACGTTAGGTGAAATGATCGCGATATGTGTCCTTGAAACACGTTAGTCAAGTTGTAACCGGCTTACGTGAACGTGTTACTCGTTATGTGTTACGTGAAACGTGAAGTCATAGTAATCCCGGTTCAAAGGCTGTTAACGGTAAAGTGAGCACTCCTACTTGCGTGTTCCTTAACGGGCACAATTGGCTGGCATGACGCATCCAGATAAGTTGTCAACGACGTAGGTAAAGTAGATATATGTCTTAACGTTAAATAAACATTTGTGAATATTGAAATAATTACTTTTGTTTTTGGTTTTCAATACATTAAAATGCAAGAAGTAGCAATTTGTAAAATTGTTTACTTTTCCAATAATTTCACAGTTACCTTGATCGACGCATGAATAAAGTACTTTGGCCCACAGCAATGTTAATTTTAAATATGGTGGAAGAATACAGCGTGCATACAAGTAGATCTTAAGCATGTCTTTCAAAACTCCAACTATGCCATGGCTGTTCACTGTTAAGTGAACTCTTTTGACGGCCATCCTCATGATCAGGGACGCACACGCGATGTGTCTGCGAGAGCGCCTTAAGTAAAGAAGTAAAAAAGTAATTCCATTACCCGCATAGAACAGATCCTTTGAAAAAATGGCTTTACAAGGTGGTATATGTAAAGTATATCTTAGTGTTAAACACATATTTGTTCACTGCAATGATAAACAACTATCTCCGTATATTTTGTATATCCTGTTTTCAACATGACATATAATAAATTATGAATTTGCTACAAAATGATCATAATTTACATATTCCATCATATTTCAAGGTCATCACGTTGACATGAAACTATCCTGTGAATGTTTTAAAACTGATGGAAAGGTTTCAAAACTGCTTCATATACTGATTTCATGTAATTTTTAAAATGTAGTATTGTTTCCTAACATGATGAGACGGTGCCTCCTCGTATCGAAGAGTCTAGAACTCTCTAGACCTGCACCTGCACAATGGAGACACGACCCATCCTCCGCTACCCACCAACAAAGCCTAGCTAGATCCACTCCTGGCTGTACGCCGTCTAACTCGCTACTGCAGGCTGTCCACGCTGAACTGAGCGCTTTTGAAAGCCCTGCTTAGTATCTGTTTGTATGCACTTCATTTATTCTTCCGCCATATGTAAAATTAACATTGCCATGGGCTTCATCACTTTATTCATGCGTGGGGAAAAAGAAAATGTAAAATTATTGGAGAAGCGTATTTATTTTACAAATTTACCAACTCTTACAATTGTATGCACTAAAATACCAACCGTAACGAATAATTTTAGTATCCCCAAATGTTTATCCAACACTTTAAAATTCAACGCGAAAACCTGGAACTATTTTCTTTCCATCGTTACCAATTTTACTGGGTGCAAGACGGGTAGTGTACCCATTTCAGTTACATGCAGGTAGGTGCAGTGACATTTTGCAAAGGTTGGACGGCCTGTAGAGAGCCAAACAGGGTTAGCCTACTTCTCGGAACATATCCTAGCGCAGTCAGGCGGTGCGTCTTGGAAACACACAGCGCCGCATCTCTGTCTCGGCCCACGCATTCCCGATCACACAGCACGCACGCACGCACGCTCGTATTCTGCGCTGAGCTGAGCAGCCCATTAGTGTATATCGAGTGTTGACATTTCTGGTTTTTTTTTTTTTTGTATAATGCAGTGAGGTTATCAAAATTATCGAAATTCTGCGTGCTTGAAGATTGTGGCATGCTTAAAAACCCCAGATAAGAAAAATCTGGATGCATCCTTTCAATAGCTGTCGTGAGCAGAGTGAAATATTTCACTGCCAGGCGATTTCAGTGGCACTTGATGCAAGGCCAGGAAACAAGCGTCAGGAATGCGGGGAGTATCTGCAATGGCTTAGTTCTCTTAGTGTACTATTACATTCACTGCTAGTACGTACTGCGTGCTGTGCAGTTTGGTACACCCGTGATGAGGCGTCCTTGAGCGTGTACTACTGGGCTGGAACAAGACACGTAGTCAAGTTATTCTTTCAGAAAACAAACGAGAGTGTCGATATAGTAACCTAATGAGAACGACGTCACTTATGATTGGTGCGCAGAAGGCGAAATATTGAAATGCTTGGTCTGGCAGAACTGTGTCTGATTTGGCCATGCAATATTGTTATTTCTCTTGTAACTGAACTCTACTGAAGGACCCACTCTTTTTCTTCCTCCTTTCCCTACGTCATTATTCTGCCACGTGTAAAAAGTAACATTACCACGGGCCCAGAGGCTTCCAAATCACGTGTCACTATCACGTCAGTTGTTACATCCACACGTCAACAAAAACAAGAACCCAGGTTCATCAGCCACGTATAGTAGATGTCGAAATATGGAATTACAATATTCTGAAATTACAACCGTACCTCTCTGACAGCATTCATTACGCTGTAGAAAAAAAAACATGATGATTTTGAACTTTAGACAAATAATTATGACGTTATTAGTAGAGCGTAATTTTTAAATTATCAGTAGATTTTTGCCGTTTTACAATTACCAGACAATGCATGGATAAAATTTGTAGACTACATTTGAAGACATTTGAAAAATGCAAACGTGCTAGGATAATGCATATTTATTAATTTTATTGAAAAGAAAGTTATGGCACATAAATAGAAAATCCAACAAGGCTGATGAGCTCAAGCCTTAAAGCAGTGTTACTTTTTTTCAAAAGTTGGTACTGTGGTGGTCACGTGGCTGGCGAACCGGCCAGCTACGAAGGCCATCCGGGTTCGTTTCCAGCAGAGTCACGCTTGATTTCCGGATGTGGGTAACATGGCGACATGGCGGACGTTGCGGTTGGCGGGCGGATTTTTTCCGGTTACTTCCGCTTTTCCCACTTTGCATTCCATCGTTTCTCTATAGCCATCTCATTTCAACCCCGTGGGAACTAAAGACCTAACTTCAAGAATCCCCATAATCTCTCATTTAGAAACATTACTATCTGGTTACCTACTTACTGTGAGTGTTTACTTCACAGTGCGTGTCAACTTTATTCGGAGGAGGGGGAGGGGTTGAGTGTTGGGGCAGTCGACATCATGTTGCTCGTAAAGGTATGCTCGTTAGTTAACGTAACAGCCCATGTCAGAGGTTCAGGCCAATTTGTGCACGGTTTTCAAAAATTAACGTTTAGTTGATTATTAAGGCAAATGATAGATTATGAACTATGTTGTAGCAAACTCCAATGTTGAGATGGTTTTAAGAAAGAATACAACACATCCGACAACCGATAGAGCAATTCTATAGTATAAATGAGCGAACTACGAGATATAGAAGTATGCAAGAAACTATGACATGAGAACAAGAGAATCCAAATATTTTTATATTACTAATAGAGTTACAAATCCGGTCAATATACAAATGGGACGTAAATATTAAGGATTATTTAAACGATTCTTTGCTATTTGTACGAACAGTTAAATATCTATGGAGTGTTATTGAATGCATTTCCATCAAATATTCAAACGTGCGTGCAGCCTGTGCTTTATAAATATATACTTTTCTTAATTGTGATTTAAAAATGTTGTAACAATTAACTTACCGGTGTATTTTTATTTTCTTTCTTCGTATTTTCCATGAGGGACCCTGTGAAAATATAAATTGTCTTGAAATAGATTTTTTAAACTAAAAGCTGAGTTAAATATAATTTAATATATTCAATAAGTTTAAAAGATTTATATTTAATGTAGTGTTATAATGATCAATAATCTACACAACATTTTAAGAAATGAAGCTACTTACCATACAAAGTTTATGACCACCAAGATATTTACAATGTAAATTATATCACTTGCACTATTACATGATATTATTCTGCACATTAATAAATTCATAAATTAGTAATTCAAAAAATTTTACTCATGAAAATTGTATCGCATCTTCTCCTACTCTCTTCCCAAAAATTAAAATACGTGTTTCTTTAAATTGTTATGGATGTAGGCTTACATAACATACATATAGGCCTAACCGATGCGCATTGTTTTATAAATTACAATCCCTTATTCGGGTAAATTGTGTTACATTTCCGTCCATAAATAGACTGGGAAGACGTTCAGAAGTTTCATATATAACAGGCGTATTTTAAATTCGCTTCAAGCCAGTTCAAGTAAGGTGCGGGAAAAATACTCTAGAAGGCGATACAATTGAGTAGGACAGCCTCAAAGAGGGTAGGAACGCCGAGCAACGTAACGATGATGCAAACCGCGGTGCACGCATGGTAACGCACTAGGGTGATATTCGGTGGTTTGCCATTGCCTTTCGTAATGTGGACTTGTCACACCCACGAACTTCTAGAAAAATTCCAAAAGTCAGCGACGGAAATCGAGCCTGGATCCACAAGAAAAATAAAGAACAAATATGAACTCAACAAAGAGCAACTACGATAAAAGACAACCAGGAAATTATAACAACTCAATCAATTAAATAACAAATACTCTGGTGGAAAATAAAAAATGAACACCACTAAAGTGGTGACGTAGAAACACCATATGCGCATGGAGCACTGATAGAGAGCAGTGCATGCAATGATTGACAGTGCTGTGCTGCGGACAGAGTAGGAACCACGTGCGAGGAAGCATAACACCGCTGAGTCCAATACAACTGTAGTTGACTCGGTGGAAGAGCAGCCTGCAGTATCAAGCAGCGGCCTGTATGTAGTAAGCATTGCAGACATGCCGCGGCGGCATAGACGACCACACTTCGTGCAATCAACGGACTCTGAACGAGGTCGTATTATGGGCCTGAGGGAGGCTGGATGGTCCATCCGAATAATTTCCCAACTTGTAAGACGTGAAGTGTCTACTGTGCATCATTAGGGGTGGCAGTGGTCCAACGATGGTGCACATGCTCGTCAACCTTGTTCCGGACGGCAGCGGCATAGAGATTCCCGCCTGGACCACTACATCAGACGAGCAGCCGTTGCTGATCACACGGCGACCGCCGCACAGACTAAGGCCAGTGTGTCAGCTAGGACCATCACAAGCCGTTTGCTGGACGCTGGGCCACGATCAAGGGTGCCGCTCGCCAGGCTTCCTCTCACACCTCATCTACGTGCAGTCCGTCTCAGATGGTGTCGCGAGAGCATATTCTGCCTTGGCGCCAGTGACGATCGTTCGCTGGTGCGGCGTCGACCAGGAGAGCGGCAACAACCAGAGTGTATACGGCAGCGACATACAGGACCAACTCCTGTCATCATGGTCTGAGGTGCAATAGCCTACAATGACCGTACGCCTCTGGTGTTTGTTGAGTGAATACTAAATAGTGAACGCTACATCCAGACCATCATCCAGCCCATTTTGTTGCCGTTCCTACAACGCCAAGGAGATGTCCTCTTCCAGCAGGACAATGCCCGTGAACACACGTCTCGTGTTACCCAACGCACTCTAGAAGGTGTTCGTCAACTGCTCTGGCCAGCACGATCGCCCGACCTGTCCCCGACTGAACATGTGTGGGACATGATGGGACGGCGTTTGGTGCGGTCAGCAATACTGGCAACACACCTCCACCAATTGCAACCACAGGTGGAATTAGCGTGGAACACTGTTCCCCAAGATGACTTCCGAGACCTTTATGATCGTCTCTAGGCACGACTGCAGGTTTGCATCGTCGCTAAAGGTGGCTACACAAGATACTGACATTGTTTTTCAAGACTCTCTGGAGCCTCTGTCCATAGGTGTTTGACCCTGTGGTCATTATCATGTACAGTGTACAACCTGTGTAATTATTCAATAAAGCCTCCATTAATGTTGCGTCTGGGTGTTCATTTTCCATTTTCCGCCAGTGTATTTCCCATTTAAAAACAGCAAAGAACAATTACCAAACAATGGCAATTGGCAATTGAAGGGTTTTTTTTTTTTTAAAGATTGCTACTGTTTATTCATTGCTTATAACGATTTCTTTTTAAACTGAAAATTTTAATTTTTTTATGTACCAGTTATTTTATCTTGCTAGTTTGTTTTCTGTTCAGTATTTCTACTTTTTTTTAGAAAGTTTGTTTCCTGTCACCAATGTTTTAATTACTGCTGTGATCACGTTTAATTCCTAATTCTTTTTCGTTTCGTCCTAGGGACGTTATTAGTTTTGGTGATGTTTTCTGTTATTTTTATTACAAATGTTTGGTAATGGACATATCCCACTTAAACTATTGTAGTGACAGTATTAAGCCATTGCTGCTACACTTCAAAGATAAACAACAGTCGCAATACATCGCTCCGTTTGTGAGAGACCCAAGCACGGTTCCCCTTCCCCAAACCGCAGTGGAGAGAGCTGTGACTTGCAATAGTTACTTGTGTTCCCGCAGATCAGCGCAACGAACATTCGGTAGTTATTACAGAGCTACCTTGTGTCGGATCGAGAAACTAGTGTCAAGAAAGAAGATAACTTTTTTTTTTTATAACTTTGTTTCTTCTAGCCAAGGTTGATGGGCGCCTCAATGGCAGGTATCGCCTCTTAACGCAGAAACCGTTCGTTTTCGTATCGTAGCTATAGTTTCACGTAATTAGTGATAATTTTCTCTATACAAACATTACATGTTATGAGTTGTTCCACTTTATTTAAGTTAATTTTTGGGGTGAGTTTTTCGGTAGGCGTAAAAAGGCGAGAATGAAATGCTGTGTAATATTATCTGTGACACACATATATTAGCACACCTACCAAACTTGTCAGACTGGCCCGTGGGCAAAATATTTTATCAGCAATTCTTTTTAAATATATTTATGAATAAATTACCTAATTAAACGTCACGTGTAACTATTAATAAAGTACAACTTGTAATAAAATTATATGTATAACATAATTTATTGCATCTTCCCGTAAACAAACTATGTTTCAGGGAGCCGTGACTAGTGATAAGTATGTGAGGCCCATCAAGCGTTCTGCAGTAATTGCTTGTAAGTGCCTCGATGAGAAGACTAATTAAATAACCAAACAGCCCTAGTATATTTGTTTGTTCTCTGGAGCAGAGCAGGGTTCTGCAGTGGCATATCTTCCTTCCTAAATATCTGCTTAGTTTACATGTTTTTAAAACGTTTTCAATACAATTCCCGTATTGAACTTGTACGTGCAAACAGTATTCATAACAAATTGAGTCTGAAGGTCGTTAGACCAAGAAAGTGGGGTCGGATCGGATTCAGTTGGGTGTAAGTGAACATGCAAACGCGCATCGTGCTGAAGTCGTACCGGAACTTACACGCGCCCACTCTACAGTAGCATTTCTGCATTACATGAAGACATTTGATATTCATTGTTTTTGTTTTTCTCGTGCACTTACATTATTTCGTCGTTGCACTGAAATACTATCGAATTTCAGTATAAACATTTGGCTGAAATAAAAGGAAATACCTTTCTCATTAAATTTACATCCGCGGTATTTTTGTTTCATTGTATCCAACATTACTTCAATTTTGCCAACACAGACACGCCCGTTAGCCAGAGTATTGAAATCTTTTTCAATTCAGATCGAAAGTTTTCGTGGAAACGAATATCGTACTCAGTCAGGATTGAGTGCGGGAAATAATAAAACTTTTTAAAAACTACATGGAAACGAAGCGATTTTGTATCGACAAGAAATCGAAGAATCCAGTATGGCGAGTGAAACATAGCGAAGGAAGAGAGAGAGAGAGAGAGAGAGTGAGAGAGAGTGAAAGAAGGAAGGGTGAAGAGTGAAAAGAGAGAGGGGATCGGATACGTCCAGTGGGGAAGCTAGAAATTTATTTGTGTTCGGGGGAGTGTTTGTTCATTGATAAAGCATAGCCTACAAATGACTTCCAGCTGAAGAACAACAGTAGGTGCGGTTTTATAAGCTGCTCACGGCAAACTGAGCACTTTTTAAAGTCCTGCTTAAGATTTACTTGTACGCACGTTGTGTACTCGTTCGCGTTATGTAAAATGAAAACTGCCATGGGAATAATCATTTTACTTGTGCGTCGGGCAAGTAAACTATGAAAGTATTATAAAAGTTAATATTTTACAAATCTGTCAATTTTTACTTTTGCATGCATTCAAAAACCGAGGGCGAAATAAATAATTTAATTAATCACAAATGGTTACCTAACACTTTCAATTCCACGTTAAGGCCTCGAACTACTTTCCCTCCATCGTTACCATATTTAACGGGTGCACGTCACTCAAAGCTCCCGTTAAAATATATGCAGGTAGGAGCAGTGACTTTTTTCTAAGGTTGATTCCAAAAGTGATCACTTGATCGTGAACAACCTTTACTAATTATTTTTTCTGTCTTATTATAATGTATTGTTTATAATTTCTCATTTTACTGATAGATGACTATATTAGTGATAAAAGAGGAGGGGGTGTTGACCCGGAAAGCACCCTGGGTACGTCACCTCCGTGGAAGGTGTGCTCAGCAGGCTGGCCACGGCACCTCCTGTTGTCCTCGGCGGCCACCTCGAGCCTGTAGTCGCGGTCCTTCCTGAAGACTGCTTCCAGCACGGTGCTGTGCTCCTGCCCCGACACCTCCCGTAGCAGGCTCGTGTTGAACACCGCCAGGTTCGCCCTCGACCGGATGTCCGCCTCCTCGCCCAGCCTGCACCGCAACAACCACTACACTGCACTATACTACACTGCACTACACTACATTACACTGCACTATACTGCACTACGCTGCACTATACTGCACTATGCTGCACTATACTACACTATTCTGCACTATACTACAATATACTGCAAAATACTGCACGATACTACACTATGTTACACTATACTGCACTATGCTACACTATACTGCACTATACTATACTACACTAGCCACCTTCATTTATTCATTTCTAGTCATTCCTAACCTACACTATTTCGACATACACGTTATTTTCAGACACAGGTGGAGTGGAGAGATTTTGGGCGGCTCTTAACAACGAGGTCTTGAGAGACAATGAGTATGGAATGAGGTGAGTATGGAGCAGCGCCGGAATGCAAGGGTGGGGAAAACGAGAAATCCCCAAGGAAACCCGCCGACCTGCGGCATCGCCCGGCACGATCCCCACGTGCGAAAATATCCAGGGAGCGACCTCACCGGGAATCGAACCCGGTTCACCTTGGTGGGAGGCGAGTAGTCTGATCACTACACTACCGTGGCCCCCCAACAAACAGACGAGGAAATATTACTTCGCTAGTAGCTGTTATAGGTATCCTTCCGCTATATGTAACATTCGCATTGCCGTGGATCATCTCAATTTATTTATGCGTCACCCAAGCGAAAACCAATACATTTTTAGGAAAGTAAATGCGTTAATAATATGCAATTTCATCCTCTTCTGCGTATAAAACGCAAGTCCTTAGACTTCAGCAGCCATAAGTTTTACATCTTACACTTTCAGTACAAAGTCAGATCTAAGAACTATTTTAATAAATGTTGAGCCAGTTTGTACTGTAGTATACGTGTATTAATGGGCAATGGTTTTCTTTTAAAGGTTGATTTCAAAAGTGCCTACTTCACCGTGAACAACCTTTAAAGAGTCAGTGGTCCTAATTTTGTTTAAATTCATTGTTTGTGCAGTTACGCGTGTCGCAGTAAGTACGTATTCTGGGAATACAACTTTTTGCCAGAAAAGGCAGAAATCAGGTATCTAAACAAGTATGGTTTTTTTTATAACAGCACATGTCTTCAAAGAGAAAAAAATCGCGGGGAAAAAAAAGCATTTTCAGATTTTTCCTGCGTAATTTGAAGAGACAGGAAATAAGTACAACAATATGGACGCAGGTTAATCTGTGGGCTTTCTTCGCGTGTAATGAAGTCCTACTGCAACATGTCGACTTTCCATAGTACAGCGCTCTGACGGAAACACTGCACGCCTTGAGGCGAGAGTAGTGTTGCTGAAGCGCTGGTGTTAATGTTGCTCCTTTGCTTCTGTGCATTGAACGAGTAGAAATGCTACCATGACCATGTACTTTCTAAGCACAACTGCAATGTAGTGTACTACACAAGCTGCATTGGCCGGGCTGCTCAGTACACCAGGAGTCGGGCTCGACGAGCGTAGGCCCCTGTTAAGGCCCTTTCGCACCCTCTTAGACCACTTACAATTTTCTGCACATTCAATTAAAATCCTTGAATGCTGTGTGACCTCACTCGGACGTCACCATCGCGGCCATTTTGTCTTTCAAAGATTTTCGTTCAGAACCTCTTCCGTGTTTTCTTGAATCCAATCTTCCCAACAAACACTCCAAATTATTAAAACAGTATAAATATAAAGTGTAGTGTTAATACAGTAATTTATTTGCATTTAAGCTACAAAAATATTTGCATGGATTTATTTCATGCAAAGTAAATATTATATGGTACAAAAAAGGTTGTTTTGATTTTGACAGAATTTTTTTTTTGCTCGCAAGACCTCGATGTTAAGAGCCGCCCAAATTTCTTCACTACCTCACTCACATTTTGCATAGTGTGTGGTCAGTAGAGGTTTAAAACTGTTACCGATCGTAATTATAGATTTTTTTACTGAAATATCTGCGAAAAATGTTTAAGTTGTCACTTAAATATTTATTGAAAACAGCTGCATGTGTGAAAAGCCTTTAAAAAATTTGTAGTAATAATTAAATTTATATTGAATTTAATCCGTTGAAGTGTGTGTGAACACTTTCTGTATTAAATAAGTTGAATTCAATTGGTTGAATTCAATAAAATATTTGATGGCGTGGAATGGCCTTTAGTGTGTCGGGGCACAAATGTCACTGAAAGTGAAGGAGTAGCACGGTTGAGGTTTCTTCCTCATGACTAGCAAGGGAAAATGAGCACGGGAGGATGTGCTTCCCTCCTTGAGGACTATGATAAGGTTACTTCTAACACAGGTTGGGAAGATCAATGATAAATGTCTGGCAAAGGGAACATTTTCGCCACTAGGTAAGCGCTAATGTCGGCAAGGTACCATAGTTTCTCTAATTGCAATAATCGTAAACCAAATATAAAATAACTTCGTAACTAGGTAAAATCTTTCTTTCTTATAATTCGCGTAGTATGAATTGCGACATGTTTACATTTTATTGCTTGAAATAACGCCTCTATCTTAGTTGCTCTTAAACAGAATAATTGAAAGAAAAGTTTAAATTCTGGAGGGGGAGGGGGCAACTGATTTATCCCCCCCCTCCCCGAATCACTACCACAAATTTAAATTTAAACACTGACTGTATAGTAGGTAATTAAATAAATATCGGCAGCGAGCTGGGAATAGAACTTATACTAACTTTAAAGCGTAATATTTCCCTCGGTGGTCACTAAAGCGGCTCGACTTGTGTTCAATGCACACTGGTGTAAGAGACGTAACTACGTTGCTAGCAATTGTCACGATGTGTTCCTTGATAAACGTACTCGTCGTCACAGACGCGACAATTCTTAATATTTACATGCAGCGGGAGATTAGACCCAGAATGGAAAGAAAAAGTAGACTAAGCAGAATGCAGTGCTTAATTAACCGCGAAGGGACAATGACGATAAACTTGCATCACCTGACTGCGAACTTGGCGATGTTTCTAGAGACATCTACCGTAGACTCGACGACCCAGGTGACCTTGACGGAGCCACTGCCTTGAGGCACCACGGAAGTGATGCTGGGAACAGGAAGTCTGCTCTTGCGACAACTGCACACGTCTTCCGTACACTCTGGAAAAATAATCAGAATTTAACTTCCGTACGAACATTGAAGGAGGCGATGTTGGACCTACGGAGTTCTGTTAAGGTGTTATTGCAGCTCACTAGTTTATGTGCATATGCCAACTAAAGGAGTAGCTATAGGAAATTACTTATAGTGTTACATCCTTTCCTGTTGGAATTATACTTTGCTCTGGCGTGTTTCCCTTATAATTTCACACATTACAGAAAGTTTACATTTTACGACGTCTAAAATAACACAGTTTTTCTTGGTTTATCCAAGTTATTTTTTATAATCTTATCGGAAACAGTACTACCACGCGGCGGAAGGCAACAGCAAACACATACACACCAACACCACTCCACTTTATTATAGTTTGCACTTAAACACAAAACATATCAGCAAATTGAGTGCGTAGTTCTTTACTATCTTTGTTAATAAATTCCATTATTATTATTCAATGTTATAAAAAAATACAAGTAAGTAATCACAGATAATATAAAACGGAGCTGCATCTTATATATGTTTATGACTTCCAGTATAAAGTACTATCAAATATTTTCTTCGCAAAAAAAGAGACAATGGAAAAGGGAGAAAAAAATTGTTGAAAACAAAACTAAACTCAAAATCTTACATAGTTAAAAAATATATATATAAATAATATTTAGCACTTATATATAAACCGGAGTACTCCGAACATATATTACATAGTTATCAAATTTATTTAATACATTTTTATATGCCTATCAAATACTATCAGGAAAATAAGGATTAATGATTTTATACAAACCGATGATGATAATAAAATATTTGTAAAAGTTATAAATTAATAAAAACCAACTTTGATTATTGTGTAATTTTCAGTCATATCCGGAAACATTCAATATGTTACAGAAATTTTAATATGATAGATAACTTCATAATCATTATTGAAAAATATTATACTATAGAGATTACTAAACAATACAAAACACAAAATACAACGGATATTATGAATTTAACACAAAAATATGTTAATACTATAAATTAATTGTCAAACTTTATTTTAAATAATGTGTTAATGCTATACAGTAATTGCAAATTTTTATTATTGTTATTGTGTTAGCTTTAAGTTAGCAAAAGACTCCATACACCCTTCCCGCACTTGGTATATAGGAGTTCTCATGCCGCGGCTTAACTTTTATTTTGTTTTACTTATTTTAAATATTATAATACAGTTAATTTATGCCCTTCTACATGCCAAACGCTAATCCTATTCCATCCTAACAGACATCGACACATTATGTACTGATTTTTAAGACTGATCATGTAATTTATAATTTCATTAGGCCTATATTTTTCAGCATTGAGTTGTAATAACCTTATTGTAACTTTCAGCAATTGTGTAATTCTTTTGTAATTATTGGCGATAGGAATAGTTTAATGTTGTACTTTATCCTTTCAAGAACTTTTGTCATTATCATTTAACAATTTACAATTCTAAATCCTTATTCTCAGATTAATTTAAGCCACCCATTAGGAGTATTCAGTTTTAGGTACCGCGAAATAAAAATACAGCAAGACTTCAAGAACAGGCTTACGGTAATCGGTGCCACCCGGAGTGGTCTGCCGCGGTCGCGTGGACACGCCTTAGCTAATGCCAAGTTCAGGGTCGCCGCCACTGACAGTTACACACTCAGCAGAACAACACCCTGGCAGTCACGGAAGACTACTCGACGTTGGCAGCTCCACCTACCTCAGTATTTCAATATATATTTTTATATATTCTATCTGACTTAGTCCTACCGTAGCGAAGAGTCTCCACCCTTCAGCAGCCCTGCTGGCAGAAGATGACTTAGTCCGCATCAATATATCCCCCACACTTTTTCTTCCGCTGTACCCGCTAAGAGACGAGGAAATCTCTTTTCCATTGACGTCGGGGGAGATGTTATGATTCAGTAAAGGCGGACAAGCCTAGCGAACAGCAGCGACGCGCTGGTATCCAGGCCAGGCGAAGAATCCCAAACACATCTACAGCAATAATAGTTTATAAATCACATCAGCGAAGCGCCAGCGGAGCTCCCCTCCTGGCGGCGCGGTATTTGAGACAATTACGCCATCAGAAACTGTATAATATTTGGCAACACTTTGTACGGGACCTTGGAAAGAATGATTTTAAATAGAATAAATGGGACAATTGAAAAAAATTTAAATAACAACCAATATGGATTCAGAAAAAACAAATCAACTGAAAATGCCATAAGGAACGTAATAGACAGGATCGATAGTATGGACACCAAGTATGTACTGTTAATAATGATCGACATAGCCAATGCCTTTTCAACACTGGAATGGACGTGTATAATAAACGAGATCAACCAATTGGATATTGGACGCAGTGAAAAACAGTTGTTAATAAACTATTTTAGTGATAGAATAATTAATATATCTAACGATACAATTAATTATAAGAAGGAAATGAATAGGGGCTGCCCTCAGGGGTCGGTTTTGGGACCGACCATGTGGAATCTAGTATTCAATGGATTCCTAAACTTAGAAAAAGATACGGAGATACATAGAGTAGCTTTTGCTGACGATTGCATTATAATACTAGGTGGAAACAATCGAAGAGATTTGGAAAATAAAGCTAATGGTGAGATGAATAAGCTAAGTACATGGACTAGGTCGAAAGGATTAAAAGTGGCAACCGATAAGACAATTGGCATAATAGTTAAGGGAAACTTGAGCTCAAGAACACCATCCATAAAGTACAACAACCAAAATATTAAAATAGTTACACAAGCAAAATACCTCGGGATAATTATAGATAATAAGATGACATTCATACCACACATTAATATGCTGAATGAAAAATTGAAAATACTCTGTAATAGGATTTACAACAATATATGGAAACATACTGATTATAAAACCAAACAACGTAAAATAATTTATAATTCACTCTTCGTTAACGTAATAACATATGGTATTATAGTCATAGACAACAAAATACAGAAACAATATATAGTTAAGAAACTCAGAGCGATACAAAGAACAATACTTATCAAGATTAACAACATGGTTTCTACTACTTCATTCGCTGCTGTAGTAATTCTAAATAAAGAACTTCCCATCGATTACATAATTAATAACAGGAATATTATGTACAAATTGAAAAATACCGAAACATCAATATTAATCGGAAATGATACATATAGAGGATTTACGGAGGATAACCATAGATGGATCCAATGGATAGAAGGAGACGAAGTATACAGCTTCAGTGAAATGAAGAAACAAATCTCCCAGATATCCATTAAAAAGTGGAGTCAAGAATGGATCAGAATGGAAGGTAATGTAGGTATTAAGAATTATATGAGTGACATCGAGGAGTAGTATAGTTGCAAGACAAATTTAAGTAAAGTAATGAAAGATATTATCTGTGGACATTGTCAAACAAAAAGCTACCTTTATAAAANAGGTATTAAGAATTATATGAGTGACATCGAGGAATGGTATAGTAGCAAGACAATTTTAAGTAAAGTAATGAAAGATGTAATCTGTGGTCATTGTCAAACAAAAAGCTACCTTTATAAAATTAATAAAACCGATAATGATTTATGTGAATGCGGAGATGAAGAGCAGAATGTCTACCATATATTATACATATGCCCAATGTTTATATTGGAAAGGAACTTATTAATTAGAGATTTAAGTAACTTGGGTGAGACATGGCCATTGTCGGTGTATAAAATTTACGATAATGAAGTACAAGGGAGAGTTAAGGAATATGTGGAGGATGTATATCGAGTAATCAAGACTATGAATGATGATCTCCGGGACTGAAACTCGGGGTTTTTGGGGTGGCGGATAAGTACTTGATGGCCGCGCCAGGCGAGGCCAGTGGGGCGCCTAGGAAACTAGGCAAGGGCCCTGGCAGCGCCACGCTTGCTGGCAAGGCTGGCGCGGAACAAGGAAAATTCCGTCGCCCCTGAGCTCCGGGGGATAGTTCTTGGGTAAGATACGCAGAGTGTACAGGACTGGAATGCTGATCACTACTGTTATTGTTTTTAGAGCTATACTTATTTATGTAGGAAAGTATAGTTAGATGGTTTATCTTGAAATTCTGTATTATGTTCTATATATATTTTAAAATTTTAAATCGTATGATTTTGATGTTTCATATAGATGTATGACATTTATTCTATCAATGTATAAATCAACTTTAAATTGTATATTGATAGTAAAAAGTTTTACAGTGTTGTGTACCATTTTATTGTGTATTCTGTATATTTTACTGCTTGGGTGGTAGCACAGGGTCGAAGTGACAGCCTTCCCGTGGCTCCCCGCGTCAACCGGTACGCCGGGCAAATAGTCACTGCTACCACCCTGGAGATACCCAATAAGCCAAACGTTTTTTAGATTTTTAATAATTTTTACTTGTAATACTTAACGTTTGCGCAACGTTTCCCTGGCAGTGAAGGAAAAGCTAAAGAGATCATATATTTTTATACAATTGTACAAATAACCGATAAGACAATTTAAGCACAATACTTATAGTACAAACAAAATCCGGTAAGGCCTTGTGGCTAAGAGGATTGATCTATCGCTGTGTTATGTCTGTCTGAGGATCCACGCCGAGATGAAGCCATCAAGATGCAGTTTGGCGTGCCGCTCGTAGCTTTCCGAATCAACACTTAGTCTACGGCGACGATATCATTCAGGTTAGTCATATTGTGTTATTCATTAGGACCTCCCTCGCCAATACCTTATATTTACTGTAACTCCTCGAAATCGTATTAAATATCTGTTCTGTCTTCATAATTAGCTTGAGTTCTTCACTCGTAATAGCATAAATCCTCCCTAGTCCCTGGTACAAAATATTATAAACATAACAATATACAGTCTTGGAAGATATGTATTGTGCTGAGGTTACCCTAGATTTGAAGATAATTTGCACCATCCAGGAAAAAATGCTGTAGATAATGTTTGGTGATTTTTTAAATTAAATTAAAATAAAATATTTCAATACAATTACAGGCATAATTTTTTTTAAGTACTTTTACCCCATTTCGAGATAATTGGAAGCTTTAGTTTGAAATCGTCTACAATAATGAGCAATTTCTGTCCATCCTTTTAACTAGCGTGGAAGATTCAGCTAAGCACAAACTAAGGAAATATCCCGCAGTCCGCCTGGAGTTATTTATTAAAACCATACAAAACCGAAATCTGGTTGGTTGACTCGAGAATCGAGCCCAAGTCCTCCCGAATTCCGAGTCCAGTAAGCTATCACCAATTCACCACCTTGCTTGGTGTGAATACGTGAATCTGGGAATGAAAAGCATAAATAAGCCCCAGTGGATAATATAGTAAACATTAAACACAACGAAATGTCAAAATTTTAACTTTACGTATGTACTTGGTCCTGATGATCAAATCTATATTTTCCCATCAAGGACAGCTCTTCACCATGTGTGAACAGTTTTTGTCTCCTCTATCTTTGTTACAAATAGCTTAAATTTTTACTGAATTTTAACGGTTTCTTAAGTAAACTGTATCTTATAAAGGATATGTCTAAAGCATGTTTGTAACGTCATGTTCACGTAATTTATACTCATTGACTTTAAAATAGCCACATCTTGAATGAGACTTCAAAATAGAATAAAATTGGGAGCAGGTAAAGCGAATGCAAATGGGTAGTTTAATTCGGGCAGGACTGAACAGTTGAAAAGTAGCTTTAGTGCATTTGTCCACTACCTCTAGCGTGGATAAATGCAGTGATACTGTCAGGCATAGATGCACAGAGACGTTTTGTGCTATCCTGTGGAAGATCGTCTCATAGTTGTTTCAACTGCCACTCCAGATGCTGCAGAACTGTTGATGGCTGAAGCTGCCGTGCCATCTGGCTCTACCCATGTTCGATAGGTAACAAGTACGGACACCAGGCTGTACGAGGAGACAGCACTAAGGCTGTTCTGGAAAACCCTTGCTGTATGAGAGCGGGGATCATCCTGACGGGAAGTTGCCATCAGGAGTCGCGCCATGAAGGAAAGTACACGAAGACGCACAATCTGCTCCGCTGTCCCGCCAGTGTTCAATAATCACTACTAATAGTCCAGTCAANAGGAAGGCCCGAGGATCGTAGGAGATCGTTTCCCATATCACAACGCCACCAGTCCTACACTATAAGAAATTATTCGCAAATTTACTATACGAGTGTAAACGTAGAGTGAGAGAGTGCGAATGGTGAAGTTTTTTCCAATACATTCGTCCTAGCGTTCCTACGTTTGCTCAGGAAACAGTCAAATGGGAAGGAAACTTCCCAGCTTTGTATAGCAGCGACGCTGAACATTCCATATTTGTAACCAGGTGTGTGGTATTATTTCCATACGATGTATCGGTTAAAAACTTCAAATTCAGTTTAGGAAGTTTACCAGAAATTTTTNTGCACAAAAATCCAGCTTGTTGGGAATTAATGCAAGCTGGAATCATAATTTCATCTATTTTGACTGGACTATAAGGAAGGCCCGAGGATCGTAGGAGATCGTTTCCCATATCACAACGCCACCAGTCCTACACTATAAGAAATTATTCGCAAATTTACTATACGAGTGTAAACGTAGAGTGAGAGAGTGCGAATGGTGAAGTTGTTTCCAATACATTCGTCCTAGCGTTACTGCATATGCTCAGGAAACAGTCAAATGCGAAGGAAACTTCCCAGCTTTGTATAGCAGCGACGCTGAACATTCCATATTTGTAGCCAGATGTGTGGTATTATTTCCATACGATGTATCGGTTAAAAACTTCAAATTCAGTTTAGGAAGTTTACCAGAAATTTTTNATGTGTGGTATTATTTCCATACGATGTATCGGTTAAAAACTTCAAATTCAGTTTAGGAAGTTTACCAGAAATTTTTTTTGTAGTGTGGCAGCGTGCTGTTTGAAAACTAAGTCCGAATGTATGTTCTACCTATGACCCTTCACGCCTGTGTGCGGTTGTCATCCGTGACTAGAGAGAGCTTGGGTTCGTCACCAAGATCGCCATTCCTCAGTCGCCCATGCCACTCGATCACAACTAAACTGCAAACGAACTCGCCGTTGACGGGGTGTCAATTGTATGATGGCGTAAGGTACGTCGATACTGCAAGTCGTCTTGCAATTGTGCAGGTAGGACCAGGTTCCATTAGCGATGCCGCTGCGTGTGTAGATGGTAGGAAGAGAGACTGGCGCCTGTTGTGCAGTGAAATATTCCTNTAGCGATGCCGCTGCGTGTGTAGATGGTAGGAAGAGAGACTGGCGCCTGTTGTGCAGTGAAATATTCCTCTACAATCCATTCGTGGTTACTCCCAATTTTTCTGAAGCCCTGCTGAAGGTCTGCTTTCAGGATTTCCCTCCACATCATGCAAACAGAACTTAACCTAGCCTAGAAAGTTACAGCAAAGAGACAATGAACTGTATTTTTACGCACTTAGTTTTATAATATTTGGCGTGAAAACTATTTCATTCTGGGCACTGCCATAACACCTATTTTCTCCCTGTATTAGTTTCTACTCATATTAAGTATGAATGAAATATTATAATTCATATATAAAATATAAGTAAAAGTCCAATTCAATCACAAATTAAAATAATTTTAATGTTAATAGAAATATGAAACGCTTGTGATAAAGGATATAAGGAAACTACCAAACACGTCATATATAGGGTGATTTTTGAAAGGTTGATTCAAAGAGAGTGGAGATACTGCGAATAAGACTTCATTCTGACGTCATTCCGTACTACCCAGAGCCTTGTCGGTGCACAAGTGTTCCTTAACGTCCCCACTGCCCTTCGCGCAGTTCAGTCACAACAGTCCACGTGGTGGGTCGACCACCGCCTCCCGTACAGTCAAATTCCCAGTGGCGTTGGCAGATATTTATTTTTGTTTGGGCTGGGGTTCTTAATTCAAAAGGCAGTGCTTATCAAAACATTTTGAGGTGAAGAACAACGGTAGATGTAGACACCTGTATTTTTATTTCACTTATTTTTACTGTCTTCATAAACTATTTTATTAACCTAGTTTCTCATTTTACTGATAACAATATATATATTTATTTTTTCAATGTGTCGGAGGGTTTTCACCTGGAACCACCCCCTTCTCCCCTTGTCAACGTCCCTGCACATACTTAATACTGCTCACAGCCTTGTCCTCCAGCCGTTTACTTTACTACGGTTGAAATAGCGCCCACTGGCCACAGTTATATGAAGAAAATTGCAGCAAAAGTTAAATCAGAAGTTGCTCTAAACCAGCCTTTACCTCTTGTGTATTTGTCGTTCTCGGTGGGGCTATTCGTACGGCAATAATCCAGTGTGTATTAACAGTAAATCTGGATAACTTCACGCGCCTTATGCAGTTTTCCGCCTACCTTCGAATCATAATATGTTAAACATATTTATCTGTAATAAATATACATGTGGCTAAAAGTCACCGAACATCGCTATGATCCCAGTGAACCTGACCAGAAACAATGCAACTATAATGTTTTGTGAAATGAAATCACATTTGCATGAAATATTGTTGAGGTAAGCAGCACGAGGTGTCTTACGGCTACTGAAGATACTCCGCAATGCTTCTTGTAAGAAAACAATCGTGAAATTCCGGCGAAAAATATTTTTTAACGATATTTTCAGCTAAATAAAAAAATTATCCTCAAGTTTCTCCTCCTTTTGAGGCAGGGTCGAGATGGATAAGCAGCCACGGTGCCCAAGTGGCTAGCATACATCGGGTACCACCAAGGTGATCCAGTTCCTATTACCAGCGGGGTCACACCCCAGGTTTTCGTTCGTGGAAGACGTGGCGGACGTTGCCGTTGGCCGGCGGGTTTGTCGTAATGCTCCAGTTTCCCCGTACTTGCATTCCGCCGTCGATCCGTCTCGTCTCATCTCACTATAAGAGATGACGAGCACTTCCAGGTCCCACTTCGGAGTATCATCGTCATCAGTTGGGCCGTACTGAGGTAGAGGTGGGTCATAGAGTATACATGTTACCTTGTATCTGATACCCACTTATAACAGGTACTGCAAACGAGTACATTACCGAACCATCAGAAACATTTGGTATCAGTTTAGTAACGGTTTATTCTACTCAGGTTGGGAAGCTCAATGCTTTGAGTTTGGCAACTAACATTTCTCGCCACTTGGTAAGCGCTAGTGTCGCATTTTTAACATATTTCCTCAATTTTCGAAGTTAAAAAAAATTGCAATAATCATAAATAAAATATAAAATAACTGCGTATCTATTAGTAAAATATTTCTCTTTTATTATTCACGTAGCTTAAAATTTAAAATAAAAGTGACCCCTTTGAAACACTGCGCACCTAGTGGCGGAAATGTTCCCTATGCCAAACTCTCCCATATGAAAACTCTTTTTGTTCCTAACCTGAGTAGAATTTTAGTTCATCACTCGGCAGTGTGTTGCGTCTGCTGCTCCTTGCAACACTGATGCCTACAATTGAAATGATATTTCAAGATGTGCGTTTAAGTTTAAATTTAGTATCTTGGTTTACATTTGACAACTGAACAGCTGAATGTTTTCGTAAAAAAAAATATCGAAGAGGCTAATTTAGAACTTAGTTTTCGTTTAAACAAATAACATATAGCAAGTTCATTATCCTCTGTGAAAAATTTCTTAACAAGTGAAGGTTTTTTCTTCTGCTCTCGTACTTATCCATATTTTACTTTACTGAGACAGACACCACACTGTACACCAACCCAAAAGCACGTACTTGATAATGTGCGTACCTGATAACGTGTACCTGCGACAACATTCACGGACCAGGCTACACGAGAGACCGGCGAATTGCTGTATCTGATACCGGAAAGTATCATATACTTCGTACCAGATACAATTTCGTATCAGTCTCAGTTTGGAACAGGTACAGAAGATAGCTGTGACGGCCCATCTCCCGTGAGCTTTATAAACGCATCCTATAACACTAGGATGATACACACCACTTCCTAAAGCTTACGCTACCTTCGTAACCGCTACTAGTTGATTGTGAACGGTTGTTGTTAGGCTCGGCTTCCCCCCTTGTGCAGACATTCTTCGTTTTCGTGTCATAATTTCGGATTCATAGTAATTACTGACAATGTACGATTATAGAAAATTTTCATTTTACTAGTGTTTAATATTTTTGTGCGTAATTTTGACTGTGTATTATCTGATTGTTGTAAAAAGTCGAGGAGAACATTATTATATTTTACTAATAAGTTCTTGACTTTTTACAACAAGCAGACAACACACAATTAAATTTACGCCCAAAATTTAAAAAAAAAAACTCGTATAATGCAAACTTTTTATAATCGGACATTGTCAGTAATTACTATGAATCCTAAATGATGAGGTGGGAAGGAAGAATTTCCGCTCAAGGGGCGAAACTGAGCATTAAATAGCGGAAGGCATTTAGTACAAGTGTGAGCAACGTTACCGCTCCTTGCCAGCAGAAGTAATCCTCACCGATGCCGCCTTGCGTCTCTGTAAGAGAATTCCTTCTTCTCACCTTTAATTCTATAGATCAGTGCTTCTTAACCTGGGGTCCGCGAGTATATGTGTGGGGGTCCGCAGTCTCATCTCTGGACCATTTGATGATAGTAAATAAATGCCACCAGGTAATCGCTACGCTCACTTAGCACGACGAACGTGCGCCAGCGGGCGGTGTGCGAGACTGACTGAAGTGAGTGAAATAAGTGGAGGTCCGTGACTGAAAAAAGTTAGGAAACGCTGCTATAGATGATAAAATTCTAAATAAATACGAAGCTGCGCTATTTCACTTAGCGGCCATCTTTTGGCATTCCGTTTTGTGTAGGCGTGGCGCCTATCAACTAAATTAAATCTCACGGGTTCGAAACCATCTTGGGATTGGTTCCGTGTCATTTGCAATATTGTCTATAATTACATTAAGCCATCCATGAGACATGAATTCAGGTTATAAGTTCTGATTGGGTTGTGGAGGGGGGGGGGGAGAGGAGGGAAATTTATCAACGTGAAAGAAAAAACGTCAAATATTACGTAACGATTTTCATAAATTTCTCCCGTAATTCTTAAATTCACCACAAACATCTTGAATGCCATACACAAGTCATATTTCAGGTTTGTTATTACATATATTGCGTTATTTCTTTACCTGGTGCTGTAAAATTTTTGGTGGCAAACGTCTTCCCGTTGTGTGGGCTAGACTCCATCTTGACTTCGTAACAGCAGTCTGGAGTAATTCTGAAATGATCGTAGCTGGGATTTCTTGGGACTGATATGCTTGTCATTCTCTGGAAACATAACGGAACGCAGTTATTTTACTTGGATGTTTTGGGGTTTTCAGCACTATGGAAAAGGATATCTGGTTATTACCTTTTTTTGCCAAGGTAAATAGAACCCGCACTGAAAAACTAGTATGTTTGTAATGCAAAAAAAAAAGTGTATATATTTTTTTACTGTAACTATATATTTTTTTAATTACTAGTAACATTGATATAGCGCTTCTTTACACTTCGGAACCAAGATGAATAAATGTATTAACTTGATAAACTACATTAATAATGAAACAATCTCGCTCGCGCCTTCATTATTCAATATTTTTTTCCGCTGTGTTCAGTTTTAACTCATTTAACCTCATTTCCGACAACTATTTATCTATATCCGACATTGCCTAAGAAACGAATGCATCGTCTTCGAGAGTTCCTGCAAATATATAGTTTAATGATTGCGTGTATTAAGAATTTAAGATGAATCAGGGTTCTTGGAGGGCGCTAGGCGCTAGTGCTGGAGACGACAAGAATGTCCTTCCTACAATTTGACAGTTTGATCCCCACTCTGCATGATTCAGTTTGGCAGCACCGAGTGATCAAGTGCTTCGGAGACCAGTAAGGTCAGTGACCTAGTTGCCTTCAGTCTTGTTTGTTCGTGTCAGGTGGGAATGTGCCTGTAAGGTATTGGCTGTGCCTTGAGAGCACCACACTTTAACCCTCCCAGTTACAAACTATCGTATCGTTTTAGGTAACTACACAAATATCGATATAGCACTCTGTCACATAACGGGACCAATACAAATGTGTCTGCACTTCATGTTACTAGCAGGATGTGTGTGAGACTACGGAATGTAATCTCAACGACGAATGATGTCTCCCACACGTGAGGGACTCCGCTTATTGGAGACTTTTTTCTGCCGTGAACCGTGCAGAACATTGTAAGCCCTGCTAAAGTCCTACTTCCAGGATATTCCTCCGCCTCATGGGAACAAACTAAGTATAGAAAATTACACCAAATTGTGCGCACTCAGTGTAATATTTTTTGCATAAGAACTATTTCTTACTAGGCGTTACCAACACAACTTTTCCTCCCTGTTTTCATCAATATTAATTATAAATGAAATATTATAATTCATGCAAAGAATATAAATAAATGTTAAATTTAAGTAAAAACAAAGGTACTTTCATGTTAACTCATGTATAAAACACTTGTAATACATGACATTTAGAAAAGAATCAAATACGTCATGCATAGGGTGATGTTTCAAAGTTTTGATTTAAAAAAAGTGAAGAATCCTCGAGTCGACTAAACACCACCTGTGCAACATCAAATCTTTATGACACTGTGGCTGTAAGGGTTGAACACGGAACTGGTGTTTGCAAAGACGTCACATAGCTATCGTTAACAGTGATAGTCTATTCGCATTTGCTTCACACTATTTTAATCAAGCCTTCGAAATATCACTCCACGTATGACGTGTTTGGTTGTTTACTAACTGTGACATGCATCACAAGCGTTTTATACTTACGTTAACATAACATTACTTTATTTTCGGTTAAATTGAACTTTAACTTATATTTTATTTATAAATTATAATATTTCATTAGTTATTAATATGAATAAAACCAGAGAGAAAATAGGCGTGCTGGTAATACCTAGTAAGAAATACTTCTTATGAAAATATTATTACAGTGAGTGTGCAAGTATGCGGTGCATATTTTAGACTTAGTTAAGCTTTGTTTGTACGAGGTGGAGGAATCGGCTGAACGCAGAACTTGAGCAGGGCTTCAGAAAAGTTGGAAGTAACACTGAGAAATAAATACGGTTGTAGGAACCATCTAGACTGGTAAAATAGGGACAGCCATCCGATGGTTTGTAAGTAGTCTAAATATTGCTAACATAGATAACAGTTAGTTGTATTCCTGTCTGTGATTGCAGTTGCTACTGTACATATGGTTGCTGTAGCGGAGTACTGCGCTCCCACTACAAAACAGACGGTACCTCCAACAGAACAACTTCAACAATATTAGGATTGTTCCAGCAACAAGTAGAACTGTAATAATGTAACAGAATATTATGCCACCACTGCCCTCAAACCAGATTACAGAACTGTTCGGTACAAACAACAGAACATTATGTTAGGTCACTACAATTCTGACTGTTGCGGGAACGATCCAAAATATTGTTGGAAGTTTTTCTGTTAGAGGTACTGTCGGTTTTGTAGTAGGAAAGAAGTCCTCTGCCGTAGCAACTATGTGGTTGCACAGTAGCACGACAGGAATACGACCAACAGTTCTGTTGGTATTACTATCCACGTTAACCGTATTTAGATAGTTCCTACAATCCATCAGATAACTGTCGCTGTTTTAACATTCTAGATGATTGTTCCTTCAACCAAGAACATTCTCGGTGAGGGTTCCCACCACAAGCACACATCTCCAACGCCCAGGGTTGCTCCCATCAGTCGAGTGCTGTACACATGTGCATATCCACGTGGCTGTAGACCCCAAGCATGACTTTGCAGTAGTAACTACGACCGGCACAGCTCTAGCGGCGTGCAGGTCAGCCGTCAAGGGTGCGCGGAGACGTCGTGAGACGAAGCGATATTATTGTGGTGGGCCTCGGTGACGTCGTGTCACGCCAACTGGGACTGTGTGCTCGTCGCGAGATAACGCCACGCGATCAATCTCTCTCCACTGACACGTGTGTCAGGTATTCCCCCATCTTGCTGTTGTTTGGAGACGAGGCCCAGCCAAGTTCCGGCTCTTCAAGATCCTACATATTTCTCTAGGTTTCGACGATATTCTATGGTTTCGTGAATAGATAACAATTCCGCATGATATGGAATGTATCGTTTCGGTCAGAAAAAAAATGTATCGGCATATATGCGTTACACACAAGCTAGCTCTACACGACCCAAAACATAAAAATCATCAGTAGTACCAACCAACTAACGAAACAACCCCAAAATTCATCCCCAAATTCGAATTTAGGTTTATTACTACACTATAATACAGTTGTATGAGCAACAGTAATAGCAACAATCTGTTCTACAACACCTCCAGTGAACTGCAAACATTGTCCAACATATTGTTTCAAGAACATTAATTTGATTTATGCAAACAAAAGAAGGGGCCGGAGTTTTGTGACGCCATACAGCCGATTCTCATACCTGCATAAATCAAAATTATGTTTGTAATATTATATCTACGTTGGAAGACTGTGTTATAAATCAGACTTCTGTTATTACTATTGCTCAAGCCCCTAGATTGTATTCTTGTAAAAAAAAAAAACTCAAATTTGAATTAGGAATTAAATACAAATATTTTGTAAGTTGGTAGGAACTACTAGGGATTTCCACGTTTCGGTTCATGTACAGCTTGTGCATAATGCATAGATGTCAATAAATTTTGTCTGAGCGAAATCGGTTCAGAGGGTCTTATTTTGGGATAACATAACTTAACTTCTGTTCGCACGCGTTCTAATATAGCAGACGTGCGCAGGGGGAGTCGACTTTCCCATGTATAAGCGCGTCTGCCATGTATGCTTCGCTTCTCTCTGTGCCACTCTCTGGGCTCTCAACCAAATGTTAGAAGGCAAGGTCACACTAGCAATTTTATGGTAAATATGAGAGATTTTAATTAAAATATTGATTCCTACAAATTTCAAAAAGTTATTTTAACAAAATTTTTACTTTCAGTTGAAGTGTTTATAGAAGTCAAAGGAGTGGCATATTGCGATTTACTTGAAATGCTAGGGGCCACGGTGGTGTAGTGGTTAGACTACTCGCCTCCCAAATATGCGAGCTGGGTTCGGTTTCTGGCGGGGCCGCTCCCGCACGTGGGAATCATACCGGACGATGCCGTTGGTCAGCGAGTTTTCTCGGGGATCTCCCGTTTCCCCTCCCTTTCATTCCGCCGGCGCTACTTAGAACTCACCTTTCTTCACCCTCATTGGCTCTCAAGACCTCGATGTAAAAGACGTCCAAATCTCTCCACTCCACTCAACTATGAAATTCGATACTTAGCTCACCTGCGGTAAGGGTTTACCTTAAAAAGGTTTTTGCTTTATCAAAAGTTAAAATTGACATACGGGCCAACCGCATAAAAATTCCCAGTAAATATTCTTCATGAAGTTCTTATTACATAAAACAACTATTTAGAGCAGTATATTAACGTGTTAATTTTGTCTAATGTTGCGATTTCAACGAGAATAAAAAAATTTAAATTATAATCTTTTATAGCTTTTTAAAAATCCTTTTTGTAAGGTAATTTTCTGAAATGTTATACTTTTTCTGGATTCTTATTTTGTATCACAAAAAAATAAGATGTCATATGCTAAACAGTAGGAAATAATTTTACCCGCTTGGACGCCCTTAAGGCACCTGCGACCTTGGTGCACGAACATATTTGCAGCGTTTGGAAATCAGCCTGTAACAGTCTGCTGAAGGGATCGGTTACAAGGGCCACAAGGAACTCGACACGAGAGAGAGAAGGCCCGGAAGATCGGAACCCGGCCAAATCCGTCAGTCGAAGCAACGAGTAGCAGGTAGCGCGGAGTTCGGTGCCGCCACCCCGGAATGCGCAGGTAGTAAGTAGCGACATTAAGGGGTCAGCCAAATCGGGACGCGAGACGCAGGGCCGAATCAGAGACAGTTAGCAGAGTCACGTTGGACGAGTAGTTTCATCACATTGGGACGCGAGTTAGCCAGCCAGTTACCGCATAAGTCAGTCAGTTTCCAGTCAGTCAGTTGCAACGCACCAAGAAGGCGGAGTCGAGTGCTGAACTTTAACAGAAGTGCCATGTCGAGATAGTGGGATTGTCCAGTGCAGCCCGTAGCCGCAAAGGATGGGTGGGGCCCACAGGGTCCTTTGCCGGGATGTGGTAGGGTAGTAAGCAGTCAGTTACTACCCTACACTGAGAATGGGAGCGAGTGGTGAGCTTCACCGAGAAGCGCCAAGACGAGAGGAAGCCAACTGCGTGTAACAAGCCAACCACAGAGGGCCTTTAGCACGGCCATCCAGCTCACCAGACACATCAACGGCCGGAACGTATCCGGGCCATCCAGCTCACCATACCTCAACTGCCGGAGCAACTACCACGCGACATGTGCAGATAAATAACCCCATCATCACTCAGGGACCTGTCCTGTCACCTAATGCCCCTACAGTGTCGGAAACCTTAGGCAGAACATTGTAACCAGCCCTTCAGGCCTTTAACTCGCAGGGCGTTAATGTATGAATAAATCCTCGGCAGTAAGTATGTATAAAGTCCCGCAACAGTGCCGGGAATGTATAAGTTAATTCCTGTTAAATAAACCTGTTCCAAACTAAGAAGTCATGATGAAGTCATTGCGTGATATACCCTTAACTCCAAGGCACTTTTAGTCTGCGCCACTGAACATTAACCGTAGACCCTACGAACCATTTGTACACCACAGGTGGGGAATAGCGTCATGTGTTAAGGGGTATTGCCAAAATTATATTTAATAACAATTTTTTTGGGAGAAATTATTTAAAGCAATACAGGACATGCCTCTTAACTCAAATTTAAACCTCCGTGACCTTCATTCAAACGTTGTTGGACAGAATGTAAAAACAATTTTCGAGTATTCATTATCTTTAAATGAGAAATATGACTTTACCACGTGCAGTATAACAAGATCGTGCACTTACCGTATCTTCTATTACTTCGTAGATATATCCGTCGGGGCAATATTGCGGCTCCTGGGGACAGCCTGAGTAGTTACTTGGCACCACGTGCAGTATTAGCCGGGTGGGTCGTCTACCGTCTGGAAAACACGAACCCAACGAACGAGCTAACACTCGTTCAGGAAACACAAATTCCCGTGAAAGTAATTCAACACATAGTTTTACATTTGCCAAGATAACGTTTACGCTTAACAGCAATAACCCCAAGATGATGAAATAAGATGAATCCTTATCCATTTAATTATTTTGTTTAGCTGCGAGTGCAGTGCACAAATTATCGGAATTAAAGTTTAAAATTATATTGCGTTTCTCGAAAAAACATGCGTTTTCAAAGTGAGTTAAAAAAAATTATACAAAATTTTACATACATAGTTTTAATGTAATCTAGGTTTAAAGTCACTTCAGAATGGGAAAAACATCATCCCTTGTCGTTTAATGTAGAAAGTTTTAGGTATAAAAATGAATGTTTGTAGGCCGTCTAAGAGATGCCACTTCTAACTTATATTCGGATAGTGAAAGTTCAGATCGGAGCATTGAAACGCGACCCGTTTGTAACAATAAACATGTTACCATTGATCCTGCCCTCTCTCGGATTATTGCAACACAGCAATACATAGTCCATCCATTAATAATAGAATGCTATAGTCAACATCGAGTAATTGATATATGTCTCAGCTCTATGTCAGTGGGCTGTTAAAAGGCTCCGGCCTACATAATAAACCAAATTTATTGTTGTTAGTTTTTTAAATTTTACCGCAGTTAAATTTACTTTTACGAAAATTACATTTTCAATTTGTTTTTAGCAATTACGAAAGTAAGTTCTTCATTTTGCAATAGTAAACATACAGTTTTATATCATTTAAAAATACTGTACTTACCACAAAAACTGGCTGGGCAAATTTCCGTGTTTTGTTCAGTGTTATGAAACTGAGAAACTGGTGTGAACAATGGCACGGGGTACGGGATTACTAATTATCAATTGTTATTATTAATTAAGTTATTTGAGCAAAAGCTTGTCAAATTTGAAGTTTGCTATTTTACCTACTATGTAGGTCTACATATTCATTCCAACTTTCACAACTGATGTTAAGATTGATCAAATTTGAGTTAGAAAAGAGGTATTTTATTACTGTGGAATTTCTTATACATAAAAGTTTGTTTTTGAATTTATTTTATTTTAATAAAAGTTATTTTTCTCCGTATTAATTATGTGTTATAAGTAAGTAATTTTTACGGTGTTTTTTCTCATTTGAATAAAACAGAAAATGTGTGTGTTGTAATTTAAGGAAGCCGAAATAGGAGTTGGGCAAAATTTGTATTTTAAAAGAAAAGTTTTTTTGTGCAAGTGTTATTTTGTCTTCTTTTATCAGGTATACTGAATTATTATATTTATATATTTATTTTAATTTGTAATAATGTCTTGTTGAAAAATAAATATATATTATATGAGATTTTAGTACAATTATAACTTATATATTTAATGCAGTCCATAATATTAATACCTGTAGGCAGCTGCCAACTGATGTGCAGTTGCAAGATCTTGGAGCCGTTGTGGAACACCATGGTGCTGACAGTGAGGTTCCTCACAAGAGCAGCGAACACCATGCCTGTCGGAGCTGCAGCAGAACAAGGCGCTTCCGTCACAAACCTCCTGCTGTACCGTGTTACACCGACCGTGTAACACTGACTTTGCATTCGCCGTGTGTGCAAAGCGGTATTTCCACTGCATGCCTGGCGTCACAAGTCAGTGGGCTGTGGAAACCCCTTGTTTCGTGTCTGTCAGGCATGTCTAGGGCGATTCGTTATGAGAAGATCCTCCTCACCCGAATGGAAAGTAACCAAAAAGGCCGACCCAGCAACCATTGCTTGGAGTGGGAAGGGACAGGCAGTGGAAACAGCTGCTCGCACAGTGTTGATGAGGGGGGAGGGGAAGGTTTCCAGGATAGGCTTGGCATTCTCGCAACGGTACTTCGGAAAATGGTTCACTACAAAGACTGACGAGTGTGTCGTGCGTATTTTGACGCGTAGTGGAAAAGGCCAGATCGTGAGAAATTGGACATCATCTCGGAGTACTCACGAGCATGTGAGGTCAGCATGCTCGCACAAACACGCACCAGCGGAAAGAATGCTTTAAGGGTGTCGAATAGAAAAATTAATAAATTTGTATTAGTTATTAACATTGTTCAACTTATATCCATTTTATGTGATGCCATTTGCCTCGAATAAAGACTTTTTTAGACTTTATATTTTTTAAATAATTTGTTGTCAAATCCAAAATGTCCCTGTTTTGTTGCAGCCATAATAACAAATACTAACGAAGTTGTACGAATGAAAATATTTACTAAGTAAACTAATGCCGCGGGCTACCCCGTAACACATATATAACCCCCAGATAACAAACCATATATTAAAAATAATATGTTAAAAATAACAAATGTTGCATATTCTTAATTTTTGTTGATGTATGTACTGTTATTTGGTGATTACTTATATGTCAAGCGGTAGCCCACGGCATTCGATTACGTTGTAATTTCTTTCATTTTTAAACTAAGTATGTATTATTATGGCTGTAGCAAAACAGAAAAATATTTGTATTTTATATCAAATTATTAAAATATAAATTAATAAAGTGTGAAATTTTTTTATTCTAAGAAAATGTCATTACATGCATAATGCGTACAAGCTGTACAATGTTTAGTACAATTATACTATAATTAATTTGTTGTTATCAAACGCTATAAAGCGGAAGTGCAGGCGCTAGCCAAACTTAGTTGGATCTGACATCCCATATGCGGTCATTGCGACCCAAGCTCCTGTTTATACTATTCAATATTACTACTGGAATGTAATCATTCCAAAAGTAACACACCGCATTTCAATCAGTGTTTATTAGTATTCATCAAGGATTTTTAATTGAATTACTAAGGTTCAGAATAAACTGTAAGACTTAGGTGCCAGTCAGGCTCTGTCCACTTTACTGCGACGAATCGTAACACTTCGCAAACAAACGACAACCGTACGACTACACAGCAGAGAAGTAGTAAGCAAACGTGATTCTCTCAATCATAAATACGCCAACAGCAATCAATCTGAAAAACATGGGAAACACGAACAGAAAAAAGCACAACAGATAACATTCGATATTAAAATCAATCAGGAATTATAATCTCCTCACTAATTAAATTTTAAAAAATAAATATGTTTTGCTTTTATTTGATTGATAACTATATCATACATTCCTGACTGGTTTCCATTGTGAATGTTATCTGTTGTGTTTGTTTTCTGTCTTGTGTTTTCCATTTTTGTCATACGGCTAATTGCTTGTTGTCAACATTCCAATGACTAGCAGGATCTTTGTTGCTCCCTTGCTTCTGTCGTCTCGTTCGGTGATTATTTGTTGGTTTATTTCAATGGTGCCATATTTTTTTAGAAATGTTTTGACTAATGTTTGGCAACGTACAAAAATAATTAAAATTGGCAAATATACGCGTGCATTAAACCATAGTCATAATAATGGCTTCATTAACAAGTGCACTGCAAATTAAAATCTCGAAGAAAAAACACTGCTAGCTCGGAACTGCCTCACAACAACGTTCTGGCGCTTCGCATACGATGTGAGAATTCTGAGTTTTAAAACTAAGAGCAGAAGGATGAGAGAGATTAGGGCGGCGCCTAACAGCGGAGGTCTTTCACGTTGATGGGGGTAAGGCGAGATGGGGATGGAGTAGCGGCGAAATGCAGTGATGCATGCAACGGGAATATCCCAAGAAAGCCTACCGACCGACGGCAACGTCCGCCATGTTCTTCACATGCGAATATCGGAAGTGACCTCCACCGGGTAACGAACCCGGTTCGTTTTACTGTAAACGAGCAATCTGACAACCAGACTATTATATATTAGACTATACGTGAAAATACGAACTAATTGAGTTCATTTATCTCTTGGGATGTTGCACCTTTGTATATGTAGCATTGATTTGACAATTAAAATTAATAAATACGATGTCCCCGTGACTGGCAGAAATACCTATTTTACTCATGGAACGTGAAAATAAATTAATAACAAAATAAGTTATTTGAAACATTCCTTTATGGAACAATTTTTCTAATCTTACAGTTTACTTTTCTTTGAATAACTAAGAATGACAATTGGGCGTGTTACTGAATAACTTAAATTTTATGCCAAAATAGCAACGTTTTGATATGTTACTACTCACCAAGTGACGACGAATTTTTCGGTCCAGTAGTCTAAAAAAAGAAAAAAGTACTATAAGAATTTCGAATGTACTATGTAAATATATTTAAATACATTTCACATACACATATATGTATCCACATGATTGACTTAAACAGTAATTGTAATTATATAAGGATCATTATATTTATACAGTGCAGTTCCTTTCACACTATTCGACTAGATACATGCAAATCAGTCTAGTTAAACTTAATATTTTTACAGTATGAAAGTAGATAAAGTTCACTGCAGTTATCGCTAGGGCCTCCACGCAACTCTGTTCTTTTCTTCGTAGCTGCGATCAAGTTCTGCGTCGCCGTAAAGGTCAAGGTCACTTCATTCCGCCTGTATAGGTCAAACTTCACACATTCCCTCACTCCACAAACAAACGGTTGATTGGCAGCCTACTGTGTGGAACTGAATACACCTCACCTACACTAAACCAATTTATCATTGGCCTATGACTTAACTGTCCAAGTTCTTGTAAAATAAACGTTTTCATTATGCTATATGTCTGTTCAGCGCTGCTCAATTTATTAGTACTGTACGTAAAAAAATTCCAATAAGTATAGGGTGAACGTGTTCCCCAAACAATAATTTTACTGTTATTGAATTATGCAAATTAATAATCCTAGAGCATTTAGAAATGTAAACCGCATCTTGCTCTTTTAAAGGCGTAGTTATATCGCTTATTTTTAGTTTGGGTCGCTATGACGACAGTTTCGGGTAAAAAGGCTCCACATTCAAATCCGGCATGAAACCATGCGGGAACCATCAGTGAGTCGTAAATACATTTCAGCTAAGATAGTTCAGCGTGTAAGTACCTCTCTTAAAAATGGCTAGTTAATAGGCAGAATATTCAATAAAATAATTTTTTGTTATAGAAATTTTCTGCTATTTCAATGTATTTATGTGTTGAGACAGCCCATTGGATTTTTATTACGTACGTTAAATTTGTAAAATTCCCAGGCCAGTGTAGAAAAGAATCCTGTAGGCCGAATATTTAAATACTACCAACATAAACAGACTTAAGGCTATTCACGGTAAACTGAGCACTTCTGGAGGCCCAGCTTAAGATCTACTTGTATTACATGCATTGTGTATTCTTCCGCCATGTGGAGGTAAATTACCACGTGCCTCATCACTTTATTTATGCGCTAGTCAAATGAAACTGTGAAATTATTCGAATAGTAGATATTTTACAAATGTGCACATTCTCACACTTAAATGCATAAAATAAGCAGAAAGCAAATTACAAATTTTCGGTATTCATAAACGTTTACCCAACACTTAAAATTCAACGTTAAAACACGGGACTACTTTGCCTCCTCCGTTACCAACTTAACTGGGCGCGCGCCAGCCCGTGTGCCCGTTATAATATATGCAGATAGAGATAGTGACTTTTTTTAAAGGTTGATTTCAAAAGTGCTCACTTTAACACGAATAGCCTTTAAACAATGTTTAACGGGGAAACAAATTACTAAAAATTCGTACTGCGAGCACACTTAATAAGTCATAGGAGAAAAAAAGGGAAGAAGCAAACAGAAACAGAAAAATAAAATGCACAGCTGCTGGGAAGTGATGGGTGTTTATGATTATTGCAGTATGAATATTGAACTGAGAAGGAAACACCGTTCACGAAAAGTATATTTCACTCAAGCCATAAGAACGTTTTTGCTCGCCGAAGCTGTGTGTGGATTAGTTAGCATGCAGGCCTTCCCCGTAATCAGTGGCGTGCTTAAAAAAAATGGATTTGGGTGGGGGCGGTATCGGAGTGGTGGCTGTCGCCTCTTCTCACATATAGTTTTAATCGAAACTGCCAAAATGAAAGCCAAATTAAGTTTTCCTGATTGATGCATCCTCTTGATAACCAACTATTAAACAAAAATCTCCGCAGCATTGGAAGCCCTCCTACCTCGAACCACTTTGCGTGTTTCATATAATCTAGGTAAAGATATGAGAATTACAGTAGGCACGGAAGTATGCACTCCTGGGAAAAGAAACTCAAGACGAGTGGCAAGGCAATTACTTTTATATGACTTTGTGTTGTGTGTTGTTCGGCGAGTGACACAACATTTTCATAAATTGTAAGAAAATAAGTGCCAGCTATCAAGAAAATATTGGCAGTTTTGGAACCGGAAATCGATTTTCGTGGATGAAGAGAAATGCTGAGGAAAACTGTAAATAAAATTGGGTTTAATTTCACAAAAAAGGACCAAACGATAGGGATGTTTTAAAGAGAAAACATGCGTTGTTGTATTGCGAGGTAGGTATTTACGCTTAACGGGAAATAATGACAGTTTAGAAGTAAACAAACGACCAGTTGTTTATGTTGACGAGACCTGGATTCATGCAGCATACGCAGTCAATAAATGCTGGTAAGTTTCACTGACTATGTGAGCTTTGAATCACTTTTCGTTTATTATTTATAAATTTAGTTAGGTAGGTCATTTGTTTGTTGCAAATGTTCAACTACTAACAATACTTGGTTCACACATGTCCTAAGCAAACGAATTACTTTGACGTTATCGCATGTGGAAAACAGTAGTAATTAGTGTATTTGGTGTGATCTGCTGCCGTTGACGTAAAAGTCCTGCCATAATGTGTGCAGTTGTGTTGTGATACTGTCTGTACACTGCCCCCTCCTACGGATACTACCAGGGAAGAGGGGCGCCTTCCCCTCATACAGTTGAAAGTTAACTTCGTCGGGTTATACCGAAGCAAAGGAACGCTAACAACACAGTATGACCATCAAATGTCTCATCTCCTGTATGGTTGTGTGGATTTTCCATTGTGCGTTCAGTTAGTGCATAACTTTATGATTATACAAGAGGTTTCAAACTACATGTCGAAATTCAAGCCACGGCATATATGGGCTAATATAAACAATACATCCTTCTAGTAAAATGTTCGGTAAATTAAGCTAGTTTTTAAAAATTTAAATTGAAGTTAGCAAAACAGCGCCTGGGGTTCGCAACTTCACGTACCTGCGCACACCTCAAGTTGCATATCACGCAGGCGAACGGAACTGGCACGGCATGCCGTGACCAGCTATGCATAGGCCACTATTGAGATACATGCAGACCCTACATCGCCAATCCTGCTGTCTGTATGTTGTTGGAAACAAAAATGCAAACACTTCTGGCAGCCTTCACTACTCAATTGTTAATCTCCCATTGTTCATGTAGTTCGACACACGGGTACTAACAAGCAACCTCAAGCGGCGCTCACGTACCTCCTATGTGCAGGCGCCCACCGCATGGCGCGCCAGTTGTGTTCGACTTCGTGAGTGAAGAGATTTGGGCGGCTCTTAACATCGAGGTCTTGAGAGCCGATGAGGGTGATTCAGGTGAGTATGGAGCAGCCCTGGAATGAAAGGGTGGGGGGAACGGGATATCCCCGAGAAAACCAGCCGACCAGCGGCATCGTCCGGGAAAATCCGGGAGTGACCCGGCCGGGGATTGAACCCGGTTCGCCTTGGTGGGAGGCGATCAGGCTAACCGCTCAGCCACGCGGCCCCTGTTCGTGTTCGTGGTGGGCCCTATGCAACTTGTTGTACACGCTGGTGCGTGAGGTTGCGTACTCCCGGCCTTGTTTTGCTAACTTCAATTTCAATTTTAAAATACACGGTTGATTTTACAAACATTTTGCTACAAGGATTTATTGTTTATATTAGCCCATATATGCAGTGGTTTGAATTTCGACATGTAGTTCAAAAAAAACTTGTACATACCTGTGTGTGTGTGTGCGCGCGCGCGTGCATGTTCCATTACTGCTGTAGTTTACATTACTTTACCAGGATACTTATATAGAAATATTATCGTGAAAACACGAGTGTTAGTAATTTACAATCGAAGATATACATTTGATAGAAAACATAAAAAATGACACTCGTACACACACACACACACACATGTGACGGTTGTACACTTAATGCGATGGTTTCGGTTCGTGAGGAAATAGTTTTATATATTGTACTGACCAGGACAGTCTGGTAATGTACAGTATCGTTTAACACACAGCGTACAGCACTCGACGCTTGTGGAAAATGTATTTGCGCTGGTTGACGCTTATGACGATTTTTCCTTTACATTTTGGTTTTAATATCTGTTTGCATCAGTGTGTAGCAGTGACTTCTCTCTTGCGCGACTATCGATTTAAATGAATGTTGTTTTGTGGAAAGCAAAGGAAAACTGTCTTTAAAAGTCGCGTAATGCGTATCGCACTTGAGGTATTGTGGTCATTTTTGCTGTTGGTCCTAGTGATCATTCGTTCTTTGTCATGTTTACATGCATTATAGGTTTTACTAAACTTCTTGGCGTCATAGCATCACCGATATCGCTATTATGAACTGTGGCTCCGTCACGTTTCTTTATAAGTGCGCTTAGGGCATATTTGACACTTGCGGCCTTTCTCGTTGTCGGAGGCGATGCCTATGTTTGGAATTTGGTGACATCTTAAACGGTTCGGAAATTGCAGCAAACTGTGCTTATAAGTATTTAGGACCTACTTGACCCTGCGGTCCTTTTCACCGTCTGGAGTGATGTCTATGTTACGAATTTGGTAGCTATATCTAAAACTGTTCGGAGATTATAGTCAACTATGCTTATAAGTATGAGAAAACTGAGGTGGAATGACAGAGAATGAAACACGTCCCTGCCACGACGCCAAGTAAAAGGATACTGGAAGGAATATGAGAAAACCCATGGTGGAATGCCAGAGCATGAGATTTGCCCCCGTTAGGAGTCCAGATGAAAGGTGTTCAAAAATAATTTGAGAAAACCGAGGTGGAATGATAGAGCATGAGACTCGACCCCGCCAGCACGCCAGGTACTTTAAAAATGCTGTCTATTTCGATTGTTGGATTTGTTATTTACTATTTCCGTAGATGTTATTTCGTATGAAGGTACAACAGGTGTATAGAATTATATATATATATATATATAAACTTAATCAAATATAATTTAATTATAATTAAACATATTCTAACTGTGAAAATAGTAATGTCTGTATTGTGTACTGGTGTACCTGGGGTTTTAAAGTTTAGCGACATACATGGTCAGCGCGACAAATATCTTTCAACGACTGGCGAACGCGAGGCTTGGACCACCGCCGGCCAGTGGGGAACTGCGTGTGTTTGTATGGAGGTGGGAAGGGTAAGGAAGGAGGGAAGAACTGGCAACAACGTAGCTGCGTACTACAATTACTCTTTTTTTGTTACGTTTTGCAACTTCTGTCCCATTTAGGCGATGACTGTGTTACCTAGCGGGAAACTTCTGAACTGCTCGCGTGCAATTTGGCTTGTATCCGCCCTAAGCTTCAGGTAGATAGCTCTGCACGCAAATTACGAGCGTAAGATATTGCACCTTACGTCGCACCGCATTCGTGCACGCTCAGTGTGATGCTATTTCCCATAAGAACTATTTCTTACTAGGCATTACCAACCAACCTACTTTCTCTCTGTTTTTATTGACATTAATTAGAAATGAAACCGTATAAATTATTGATAAAAATATAAGTAAAAGTTCAATTTAACCAAATATAAGGTACTTTAATTTTAAAATAAGTATAAAGCGCTTGTGATACGTGAAATATGTAGGACACAACCAAATACGTAATGTATGGGATGATTGTACAAAGGTTTGATTCAAGAAGTTTGAAGAACTCGCGAATAGACTATAGATAGTGTTGAATGTCTTGGAGCTAGACGGAGGAAGTGGTGTTCCTAGTGTGATGATAGGAGTAGAGCTGGCGAGGAGAATGTTGGCGATTGGCGCAACAAGCCGGCGGAGTGGCGTGCACGTCAGGCGGGACATGATTGCATGCTGACCTTGGCAGGAGGGAGTAATAAGGGGGAAAATTAAAAGGATAGGTGTTTGTTGTAGGAGATGGTGTCGGCGTTAATATGTTTGCCTCGTGTGATGGATAGCGTGTGCCGAGGCTGGCTGCCGACGATTACTGGACCCCAGGCGTCGCGACGCGGCGTCGCTAATCTCACGGCAACTTTCTTCTCCTCGGCCGCCGTGCACGCTAAGAACGCGAGTGAAGAGATTTGGGCGGCTCTTAACAGCGAGGTCTTGCGAGCCGATGAGGGCGATTAAGGTGAGTATGGAGCGGCGCCGGAATGAAAGGGAGAGGGGAACGGGAGATCCCCGAGAAAAACCGCCGACCGGCGGCATCGTCCAGCACGATCCCCACACGCGTGAATCCGGATGTGACCCCGCCCTGAATCGAACACGGTTCGCCCTGGTGGAAGGCTAGCGTCCCAGCCGTAACGCCAACCGTGGTCCGACACCTTTGTCATGAGTCAGTTGATGAGCACTGAGACGGCGTCCAAGTATTTCGAAGCCAGCTGTAATAGGCATATTAAGGAGTCCATCTTCAGTTTTTCTGTCTCTAGCTATAGTCCCACGCTTTGAGCTGTTTCTGCTATAAAATCTAAAATCCTTATGATTGTAAATTGAATTAAGTAATGATCGAAGTTTATGAAGAAAGTGAGTGAGGGGTAGGGGAGATAGAAAGATGGTGGTAGGGGGAGTATAATAAGCTAATATAAGTCATCCTGTCTCTCTGGGTGTTCAAAAGATGCTGAATGGAATAGCAGTATCGTAGCCATGTATTACACATGAGTGAGCTCGGGAAGGGTGGACCACACTGGAGCAGCCAATCTGGATGGAATTACGCGCCTACTGTCTGTGTCCGAGAGAGGCAAGAGATAGTGTGACATAGAAAGATGGAGAAGGGATGGAGGGGTGAGGAGAGATTTATGTAAACTTGATATTAGACCATGTATGTAAATACTGAGAACAGAAGTCAAAGTTGATAAATATGATAAAGCCACAAAATCATAAAATAACATAACTCGTTAGCTTCTTCAAATGGCAAATTTAATGTGCAAAAGGAGTGGCTAAATGCGGGTATTTAGAAGGCACATATGTTACGTTTGTTCACTCGATTTCGGGTTAAAATGCCAGTTAAGTTATTTATTTTCATTTTATTCGTTGATTTAACTTTAATTTGTAGGTCGCCTGATAAGCCAACTAGCATAAATGCTAGGACGTAGAGGAAGAGAAGCCTAAGTGAACAAAGATATAGTCACTATTATTTATCCGTTCACATAAAGCGATACTTTTGTGAGGCTAGTCGCTCAGATACAACAAAAAAATATTACATATCGCAATTTAAAAAAATAATATTTTAATTGCAAATGAAAACAATGGGAATGTTGTGTGCTAGCTAGTGCTTCTGGAATAGTGAATATTTTTGTAATGCTTCCGATTTATTGAATATTTTTGTAACACGCAAAAACTTGAACATTTGCTAGAGGTATTGTTCGACTTATAGCCACTATCTCTAGGTACACTTTCCCATGCATGAGAAAATAGCGAATTAAATAAAATTAATTCCCAGTTTTGTTCAAAATAAGTTTACTTGTTCCAATCAAAACTTTTTAATTTAAACTTAACGTGATCTCCATTATTTTTAAATAAATTTCACCCAAAAAACATATTTTGGGATTTTTCAAGAATGTTATTTCTGCAGGAACTCTGGCAGCAATAAGCGACAGAGTTAGTGAGATAGATCACGCATATTAAATATTAAAATGTGGCCTTTTGAAAATTATCATTATTTCACTTACAGGTATAAACGTTCGTTGTACTCCAAAATATACATTTACAGAAAATCTTATGTCGGTCGATTTAGTAGATGTATCAGTGTTGATACGGCACTCTATCCCTAAATTGGAGGAAATGAATTTGTTATCTTAAAAAGTATAAAGCTCTCATAAAGTATGTTTAGTAAGTACACAACATTCTTTTCAAGTTGATAATGTGGGTTTAAATGTTGTATTACTAAATTTTAAAAGGCTGCCACAATGTAAAAAAAATAAACTTATGAATATTAAAATTATAAATTTTGAGAAACCCACAAGCTTTGCTTGCATACCAAACGTGATGGTAGTAATTTAATGGTTTCCGATATACTTGAATGCTTTGCCTTGCCTATTGGTGTCATGCCTCTAAAAGGGAAGATAAAAACTTTTACCACACCAAATATTTACACTCTAACTTACAAATTGTTTCAGAGATATGACATGCAACATTTATATTTTGCAAAGTGCTCATGTCAGAAAATACCAAAATTATGTTAAGATAAATTTATACTAATTGTTAATGTTCTCCGCATTACTACTTTTATGTGTAGTATTTCTTAGTAGAAGAAAGTATATACACTTTCAAAGTACTGATTTTGGTATTATTTGTATAGACGTTTTATTAAAATGATTTGTATGTAATCAGTCATATAGAAATAAAGAGGAAAACTTTAAATTTCCACTTAACTAAGCAATAAAAAAGTTATGTTTGATTTTTAAAAAAACCTCCTGGTTTTGCCTTACTGAGCTCTTTACACCAAATATGGAGGGAGTCTATATCGTTATTCCCTGATATATAATGCATCAGTATTCTTTATGCTGCACTATTTCTCGAAATGGTGCCTAAAAAGGGCAATGAATGGACTAATTGAAAACTTTTGTTTTAAATTTTGGTGTATCTTTTTACAGTTCTAGAGTTATGGAACAACGTAGTTTTAAATCATCAAACGTATCTTCTTTAGACATATGAATGTGTCAAGTTTTATGTAATTCGGTATAAGGTTTTGGAATTATTTTTGGTGGTAAGGGAGATGGATACAGTTATATAAATCATAATTAATCAAATTGTCTGAAAGGGAAAATGTTTTTCATTAAAAAAAAGGCGTGCGCTATTAACATAAATTGAGTTTAAATGTTGGTGTAGTACTAAAATGTCACCAGTACTAATTGTAATGGGAAGGAATAAGTCAACCGGCCTGGTCTCCTTGCCACATGCGAATATCGTCCTAATGATCGAGATCACCAAAGATCCTGGAAAGGAGCAAGCAAACGAGCTTCTCCGCAATCCGTTCAGCGCCAAGCCGAGTTGAAACAACGAAAATGGCGAATAATAAGTGTAATAAAATATCTATGACTAGTTTTTAACACCCGATAGCTGTCGACGCCGAAGTGACCAATATTCTTTGTCAAGCATCGCCAGTAAACAAGGATGCTTATTTCACATCCCAGCCGTAGATGGAATATTATGTAGAGTGCGCACGCCAGCAGCACAACTATTGCCCTCTGTGTTCCAACACTGGCATGCTTTTTTGCCAAAAGCACTATCAAAACGAACATGGATAGGATTTGAGGGTAGAACACTGTTTATGAAAGTAAGTGTTTTGCAACTTTTTACATTTTTACTGGCCTAGTTTTAAAGAAACTAGGATATACTGAAGTAAGTCAAAACATTTGGTTCGTGTAAAAGAACGGGTCTGCTGAAAAACTAAATGCAAAAGGACACGACCATCACTGGTGACAAGTGTGATTTTATACAGAATGTCTGGAAACTCAGTGCCCAAACTCAAGACATAGTTTCTTTGGACTAATAGAACCACAAAAGCCCTGTAAACTCATATCCGGAAACGCATTTTCATATACAATTATACGTGTTCAAAGTTGCTGCCTGCAACACCTGCAGAACAAAGCGCACTGCCTTGCGTGTAGCACAAGTTGCATAGGTCGCAGGCGCGCGACACTAAGTTATTACATACGCATCTTCGTGCGCCTACTTCCTATGCAACTTGTCCTGCACACATGGTCGCACTGCCTTGTCTTCCAGCCGTTGTACGCCGCAACGTTGAACACAATTATTCGATATAAAAATGCGTTTACGGATATACGTGTATAGGGCTTTTGTGTTACTAATAGTCCAAATAAACTACGTCTGGAGTTTGGGCTCTGAGTTCCCGAACACTCTGTATATGTGTGAGTCAATGCTGGGGACTTGCGAGACATTAGTCTATGGTCCGAACTAGCCACTATGACGCCCACAACCGAGGGATATTCCAAACTGCATTACCTTGCTCTTACCCACGTGATTTGTCATTGGGAGAGAAATCCTCCCGTCTAACCTAAGCGCGGCGCCATATCAGAGATAAGAGCACAATGCACCTGGTATTTCCAACGCTCGCGAGACACCACGCACTTACAACCGCATTTTGGCTGCTTTAACTGATATGATAAACGTGTTCATCTCTACACAAACAGCAGTCCGCTGAGAGACGATAGTAAAACCATGAATATATTTATGAGAAGACGACGGGCACATATTCTCATGACAGGCGTAAGACTATCGATCCGCGTCAATGAATGACAGTGATTCTCTCCGCTCGAATGACGCCAACGCGTCAAGCTCGTAAGATGGACGGCTGGAGTGGAAGACAAAATAAACACTTTCGCTCTGAATGAGATATGTTCTGCAGCCTTTGTTTTTGCCACGCGGTTACCAGCATACACTGTCACGTCTACCATGTTCCGTGGCCAGTTTGTATTGCTTTCCCGCAGTCATACTTTTACGTGGTTCTGAATATCCCACTAGATGTCACCACTGTCTACAGTGACTGAATTCACTGCCATGTGTAGGCTTTGTTTTCACTTGATACATACCGAAAAAAATTATACTAAATGGAGTCATTAACGCCGGATTTAGTTTTAGAAAAGTTAAATGACGCTTACTAGCTTAGATATATGTAGCATATAAATAATACCCCTTAATTGTTGTTGCCCGTTTGGGCACATTCGTTATTTTGTGGGCGACACTGAAATTTATACCACGTGTTTCTAAAACATTGATACAAACTTCGGGCAATTTCCTTACGAAAATATAAGACTTAAATGTATGCTCAACTTTGCCCTTCAAGTGTTTATAAAGGGATATAAATACAGGCCCCCAAAATTATAGCTTTAAAATGCATTCAGTTTTAAATATCAGAAACCACTTATGATAAGCAACAAATCGGTGAAAGGTGTTTCTTATAAAGGATATCTTATACCTCTAAAAACGCGGTCGGTTATATCCCCCCCCCCTTTTTTTTTTCTTTTGTAAATGACTGTTGGCGCCCTATGTTTGCGTCAAATTTTGTACCACTACGTTATAAGCAATTTTTAAAGACAACCTGTGAATGAGCACGTCTAAACGAACAAAGACGGTCGTCTTGTCGGAACACTCTCAGCTGAACCATTTGTGAGATAATTCATGTTGAACATTCAAACCATAACGTGTGCTGCAAACCAGGTAGGCAGACCGCAATTCAGAGTCAGGGAAATTTAATTGAGGATTTTTCAGGGGCGCACAGCTCTCTTAATAACGCCCTGACGAGAAAAGTGCTATTTACATTTTAGTCTCGTATTTTCGCCAGGAATACACTGCCGGAGTTTGTCGGCATGTTTTAGAAACCCGTTGTGTATACCGTTTGAGTAACATGACATGTACTTACGGGATGAGCCATATTTACAAAGAATAACTAGTGAGAATGTTCATTCTTTATATGAAAACCGGTATTAATTATTTGTCTGACGTATGACCTAACTCGAACCTCAAGAGGGTCCCGCTCCAGGGAAATGGGCTTGTGTCGTGCTTAGCAGCTAGGCAACACTACAGCACGTGCGGGTCTAAATATTTTGACTATAATCACTATATAGTCCATAAATGTATCGGTGTAAGACTGATTAAGGTCGAAACCTGATGGGGAATATTGCATTTTTTAATTATTAGTGTAATAATTATGTAGTGGTAAAAAAAAAATTCATAGACTTCTGTACGAGTAAAAAATGGATTTGCAATAATTTAGAATGCGCAAAACGCAAACAAAAACGCAATAAGTAGAAAGTTTGAGCAACTTTTGCGTTGCGTTCTTGCGTCCTGCGTATTTTGTAAAGTGTAACGTTGAAATACGTGCGTACTACTGTCTGTGGCTTTGTGTTTCTTGCGCGCTGGCGTTACTTGCTTGGTTTGTAAGCCGGGCCTTAGTTTATCGGCACCAAACGAAAATTTTACTATATAACAATTGAAGACAAACAAGCGTAGATGTTCACGTTAGTCGCAGACCAAAACGAAATATCTTACCACTTTTATCTTGATTATCATTAAGAGTGTCAATATTTGATAAGATAAACAGCGTGGTGGTCTCAGTACCTGCGTATTTGATAAACACTGACAAAGAAAATAAAAGGAATACACAATTATTCAACCAGTATATTTAACTTGTTAAGTACTTGTACGAACTATCACGAATGTTGCTTACCAACATTTTTTATGAAGGAAAACTCAAGAAAATTAACAGACAAAAGGAACTGCGATATGTGTTTTATGATGAGATATGTTAAATGTGAACTTTTGAGGTTTTTTTCACGTCAGAGTTAAGTTGGATTACAACGTGTGTTACTCTTGGTGTTAAAAATATTCTATGTTTTTTTAGTTTGTTAATGTGACTCATTTTGAGAATCATTATCCTGATTCAGTTGTGTCTATGAGTGTTAGAAAGTATTGATAGAATGATTATTTAATTCGTATGTAGGGTTCTTAATGAATAAACCTTTAGCAATATTAATTGTCCCTTTGACTTATAAATGCAACATGAGTGGTCGGAAACAGCGAGAACAACATTTTACCTGCGGCCGAAACTGGTAAAATTGTAAGAACTCTCATTTAGTTCCACAACAAGTGCAGTTGTAACTAAGGCATTGTTTTTTGTACTGGCCAACAATGGCGTCCCTGTAAATGTTGTTTGAAATTCCATACATAATTAAACACAAAAAAATTTCTATAAAAATATTTTTAAAACTTTTAACGGATCTTTAAGTTAATTTTAAGTACTTGAGATGGCATTAAGTCACTTGTTAACCGGAACTGGTTACTCTCCATGAGTAACTTTTCAAACTATGCTAACTAATATGTCATTTTATGTTATTTCAAATTGTAAGTAACCCCTGGACTAGCTTTCGGCTTAGACACGGTGGTGTTTCTAAATACTAAATATTATTTATTAGGTAGCAAAAATATTTTTATTAAGAAATAATTTTTTTTAGTTTGTGTTTTGTTTAAAAACATTTGTGGGTGAATGTAACAGAATATTAACAATTATCAGAGGGGCAGCAAACACACTGGCTTATACTTATGAAGTGGACTAAGTAAAACATATTTAGACCGAGGAATTGGAAGTACTTGCTCTAATGAGAATCGAACCCACTTATCTGGCTACTCTTTGAGCTCGATGAGTGTAAAAACGGTTTTCGACAAAAGTAGTATTCATTAACAAGACGCTGCTATTCAGATTTCCATCTCTGGCATTCTATTTATTTTGTTCTACAGACAAATAGTTAAGAAAACATAGGTATATGAACTACAAAGTAGCACTGTAATGGGCGCCGTATGTTAGCAGCGCCGTTGTGCAGGATCACAACCATCACAAGGCATCGCTCCTCCGTGTCTTCCCGAGAAGGACAAACACTGCTTTCACGTCTCTCGCAGACTCAAGTGGCGCATTTCGATGGCTTTCTCAGATAGGAAGAAAATCGAACTTGGAACTACGATGAACGAATACTGGTAAAATTGTATGTCAACATCCTTGGAAACCACTGTATATAAATGAGCACTAAATGTAAGCTGGTATTCACAAAAAAATTTTAAACTATCTATAAATATAGGAGCTCTTTAGTTACTCAACCATATGTAGTGTTTCCAAACCTAAAAACCAAGAAACTTTCCCTCGTAATTATTGCTGTAATAAGAAATATAAACGGTTGTTCATGAAAAATTGGCAATAAGAATATGCCTTGACTTATTCTGCGCAGTTTCACGCTTCTACTGCTAAATAAATATATTTGATATTATCAACATAAATATCGGATATATCCGCTTTTCGCCAGAACCGAAATGTCATATGTTGTATTAAAACTGTAATAAAATATTTATTCATTTTTAAATCAGTGATATTTGGTTACTGACGCTGTTGGCTACTCAGAATACTATTCGGAAGTTTATAATTTATGCCTCATCAATTAAAAATGTGAAAATATAAATGAGAGAACTGAAATAATTTCAGAAAATATGTTAAGTTGTGCGCTAAGAGCCACAGAACAAAACATTGGTAAAAAAAAAACAATAAATTAAAGATACTGTCAGCTAGCTGCAAGAGCATTGAGGTCTATTTTCTGTCCTTGCCAATCTCTGGAGCATTGTTGGGACACAAACTTACGATGTCAAAAACCCTAGGTTTGTAATTTTGTATAAGACATAAGGTTCAACGTATTTGTCTTTACTTGCATTAAGTCATTGAAATACAAATGTCGTATTGAATTAATCAAACATTTTGTTTAGCGACGTATTTACAGTGGCAGATGAAATGGCCTTGGAGACGTTTCATTTCGCAAGTAAAGCCACATCCGTCCTCCATTCATCCGATGTTGGCGAGATCTAAAATGACCACATCATCCATCAACTCACTATGAACATTAGTAAGTTTTGTGATAGAGGCAATGTCTGGGGGATGAAGCTGATACTGAAGATGGAAGTACACATTTCTCAGTACAGACCATTCACTGTAGGTTCTTCTCACACAAAGCTACCTAATTTCATTGCCATTAGGAAGGCATGCATCAACATCGACTGTACAACAGACGATTGTTTCTTGTACGCCAAAGTACCGGGTTTGTTTCCTGCCAGAAGCAATCCCGAGAAATCATACCAATGCCCAGAACCTCATCGAGTTTTGAAACGAAGGGATTGTCGACTCCCGTTGTGTTACACAAAACCAGATGTTTCGAGGAGTTCAATAATGTTTCCGTAAATGTCTATTCAGTGGTAGCCGAGGACAGGAATGATGGTGATGAGACGTTTGATAATGCTAGGGAGGGGCATATTGTATCCATTCGCATTTCCCTGTGTGATGTAAGCACTTATGTGAATATGTTAGCTATCTGTGCCAGTTGTAGTACTACTACCTATTTGCATTTTGGATTTGATTAAGGATTTGGCACGTCTGGTTCACAGTCAGTTGACTAAGAATTGCAGGGAAAGTTTTGTTTGCGACTGCCTTCAGTATTTTTCAAGTGAGGAGAAACTCGCAAACCATAGTGATTTATGCCAACAGCATGATGCTGTTCGGTGTACATTCTCAACCGAGGAAAATAAGTACATTTATTTCAGTAATTTGCTAAATAGCAAAAAAAAAATGGGTTTTATTGTGTACTGCAATACTGAACATTATTTGAAACCCATGTCCACATGATTGCCCCAAAATTATGTTAGTGGGTCAACAACCATCAATAAACATGTTCCATATGCTTGCAGCATTTTGCTCGTGTGTGCTTACGATCCCACTTTAACAGNTCAACAACCATCAATAAACATGTTCCATATGCTTGCAGCATTTTGCTCGTGTGTGCTTACGATCCCACTTTAACAGAGTACCATGAGTTTGTGGGTGAAGATTGTATGTATAAGATGGTTGACAAGTTAGTAGAGTTGACAAAGTGAGTTGCAGATGTATACAGCACAACGGATCCAATGAAGAAATTGACAATAACTGACAGGGCTAGACTTATGGCTCAGACAAGTTGTCACATTTGGAATAAGTCGCTCGGAATGAAAAGTATTTGTGATTGACCATGATCATTTGACGGGTGCAATCAGAGGCCGTGCACATAATCAATGTAATTTATTATTCAGACTGAAAAAAAATCAACTTGTTGCTGTATTTCATAATTTGCAAGATTATGATGCCCACTTTTTAATGAAACCTTTGGATCTTCGACACATCGCTCAGCCCGATGGAAGCGTGGCAATCGAAAATCCAGGCTACATTAAAGTGGTTGGAACCACCTTGGAGCACTACAAATGCATCACAAAACACATTTCCCATGGAAAAAAACTAGTAGGGATGTACATGAATTGTGCAATTGCGTTTCATTAACTAGTTCAATTTCATAAACGCATCACTGGAAACATTGGCGGATAATTTATATTCTGCACAGATGGCTATCACCCGGTCACAGTTTCCAGACAACATACAATTTTAAATGACACAAAGAAAGGGAGTATTTCCTTATGACTTTGTTAAGTCTATTGACAGTCTGAACTGTATGTCATTCCCACCAAAGGATGCATTTCATAATGTGAAGAAAGGCGAGGGCATAAGTGATGAGAAATACACTCATGCTCAATCTGCATGGTATGCATTCATCTGCCAAAATTAATGGAGTATGCAATCCAATGTTTTCGTGTGAACATCTATTTGTTGGCAGACATTTTTGAGAACTTTAGAACCGTATGTTTGGCAGAATACCGTCTGGACCCAGCAATGTACGTCGCAGCTCCTTCCCTCTCTTGGGAGGCTCTGTTATTAAAAACTGGCGTTCAGCTTGAGCTGTTAACAGACATNACGTCGCAGCTCCTTCCCTCTCTTGGGAGGCTCTGTTATTAAAAACTGGCGTTCAGCTTGAGCTGTTAACAGACATAGATAAGAAACGTTTTATGCGGGGTCAGGGGTGTTATTACCCAGATTTCCAGAAAGTACGCGCAAGTTAATAATATATGCATGGCTGATAAGTACGACCCCAGTGTGGCAGATAAATATATTTGTTGCTTCGATGTAAATGNTACGACCCCAGTGTGGCAGATAAATATATTTGTTGCTTCGATGTAAATGAATTGTACAGCCACATAATGAAGTGCAAGTTACCTATTGGAAGTTTCGAGTGGGTTACGGTAGACGAATTGTCAGTGTGGGATTTCGCCAACATGGATAATGGCAGGGATACCAGTTTCTCGCCGAAGTTGATCTGTCTTTTCTTGAATGTCATGATATCCTAGCTGTTCTGCCTCTTGCCCCAGTGAGTTCCATACCGCTGAACGGCAAGACTGAGAAATTACTTTTGACAATCGCACCGCAGAAAAATGATGTTGTACACGGGGAAACACTGAAGCACTATTTGATGAATGGTGACAAACTCGACGCTTTTCATCACGTTCTGCACTTTGAGCAAAAGGCATGTATGGCTTCATACATTACTTTCAATATTTCAAAACGTGCTCAGGTAGTGAACGCATTCGAGAAATAGTTTTTTAGATTGATAAATAATTCCGTATATGGAAATACGTTGCAAAATGTCCGCCGAGAAAGTGTCATCAGAATCGTATCGAGGTATGATACGATTTATGGGGCGGCAGAATTGATTGGGCGTCCGAGATTCAAGGCAAGGCAGATACTCAATTAGTATTTTGTCTTAATTAAAATGGACAAGGTATCTGTTACGTTTAACATGCCTCTGTATAACGGTGTTGCTCTTCTGGGTTTGTTAAAATTGTTTTTATAAGACTTTAATTATAATTACACGCAGAAAACATTTCCTCAGCCAGCCTTGCACATGCACATGCTATACTGCGACACCGATTCCCTGATCTATCAAGTAGACTATCACGATGTCTACGAGGCTACTTACCCTGATTTGGCAACGCGGTTTGACACTTCCAATTATGCGCTAAATAATCCCCAAAAGTTCACCTTAATGAACAAAGGTGTTACAGAAGTTATGAAGGATGAATGTGCTGGCCGCATCATCACACACTTCCTGGGTTTATGTCCTTAACTTTACACATATACTGTTATGAATGACCAGTGTGTGCGTAAAGCCAAGGGCACGAAAGCCAATGTGTTACAGTAATTCTTGTACGAGGATTATTTGGATTGCCTTATGCAATATTCCCGGGTTATGGGGACCCAATGCCATTTCCATTCGCTAGCCCACAATATCTTCACCGAACGTGTTACTAAGGTCGCCTTGTCAAGTGACGATAAGTGCTGCACCTACTCTGAAAACGGGTCGACTTTACCTTGGGGTCATTACAAAATTCCATCATAAATGAACCTGCTCAGCAATGTCGTCTCCTGTCATCCATCAAGTATAGTCAACAACATCTGCCATCCACCAGCTCCACATCAGATAAACTCCGTCTACCAACGCCTGTCTGCGGCTATGTCTGTGCAAGACGCGAGTACGAGTCTGCAGCGCTAGATAAACGCCGTCTCCCAGATCCAACAACTCCATGAACTGGTCCGTCATGGTGTGAGTATAGTTTGCTGGCTCGCCACATGTCTGGCTGCTCGGGGAGAGTTATCTCGTTGCCTGTCGTCCAGTCCAACGCGCGAGTGTATTCTGCAGCTTGCCACGTCCACTGTAGTGTTAGTGCAACGCACCATATGTTAAGTGGTTAAAAAGTATGTGTGTGTATGTACTTAAACAAAGTTTTTAGTAAGAATTACAATAAATATTTTTTTTGTGTAAAAATGAATTATTACAGCGAAAAAATTTTTTTAAAAGGAAAACAAACTTTGTGAGGAGAAAGTGTTATCGGGATTTTTGTGTATATAGTGTGTGAGGGAGTTATAGTAAATATTTATTTACACCTATTTATAATTGTTATTATTAACCCTTGCTTCAAAGTGTATATTTGGTGATAAACGTTTGTCACAACAGGGTGGCTACACGTAGAGTGTTCAACGGCTACGCGAGAAAAGCGTGGATGCCATATGCACATTACAGTATTTACAGGGAACAAAGGGTGATGGAAATATTAAAATTACAATTTGCTCTTATTAGTGGTGGTTTAAAAATATACTTTAACTCTTTTGTGACGAAGGTGTGATTGATTCAGTGTTGGTAAATATTTAATTTTACAAGTAATATCAACATGCATTGTAAAATATATGTTTGACATAAACCTATGTGAGGCAGCATACCATGGGAATGGTTTACTACTTTCGGTTTTAATGGGGAGAGATACAGAACAGCCACTTTCGCTTTCTGAGCAGGCGGTCACGTCAACCCCATTACATCGCCACCCGCCTCTCGTCTACCTACAGCGGCGTGGTGATCCTTCCTGGGGGAGAGCGGGTGAGCTAATGAAACACAGCGCTCCATGCGGAGAGGAAGAGAGTTACTCCCAGTACGCACCCAGAGTGTCAGGCACTCGGAGCTGCATGCGCCCGACTCCCTTACCTATATTACACAATACAAGATGGCGGACGTATAATAAACACATTAGCGATTCACATCTCAATTGCGATTGAGCAGTAGTCAGGGTAGGATGTGTAATTAGTGTGTAGTTACCATGTAATTACTCTCGGTACATAATTACTCTCGGTATGTAATTATTCTCGGTATGTGTACTTTTCATTATGCAATTACTCATTATGCAATTACTTACCCATAATTACAATTACTCCTAATTACCTTTGATGGAACTCGAACCGGGGAGCACCTCGCCACCCTCGTCAGTTGTGTTTCGGCAGCCGATGGGTAAACATGTGTACTTAGTGAGTAATTACTCTCTCGGTACATGTACTTAGTCTCGGTACATGCACTTACTCTCGGTACATGTACTTAGTATCTCATTACTCTCGGTGCTCGTAATTGTTTATAATGCAATTACTAATTATGCAATTACATCTAATTACACCTAATTACCCTCTGTGGGTGTAGAACCAAGGACTGACCGACTCCTCAACCCCCCTCAAAAAATTTCGAAGTTCCGCAAATGTCGCTTGGGTGCTTTGTTCATCGAAAGGGTACCCACAGAAGCAAAGGGTCAATCGCAGCACACCTCAGAAGGAGTGGGAGAACCCGTCAGCCAACCACAACACACCTCTCTGACGGAGGGGGAGGAGGTATGATCAGTTTCCCAGGATAAAGGATGCCTCCAATTAGTGTCCCTCTCTCTCTAACACCTCTTTACAGGTTAAACCAATGTCCCTTATGTCACTAATAACTCCCCAGCATTCCAGAACATACATGCTACCCCTACTTAAGACTATGCGTTTGTTTGTGGTAAATGTTATTTCAGCAGTAGTGCAGAATTTGCCGGCAAACAAACGGGGGTATCAATGAACTACAGTTAAAAAAGAATGAGACACTTCTATCCTCAATGTATGTGTTTACCTGCGAAGCGACGTGGCGTGCGCAGGTGCACAAGAAGGTGAGTAGCAAGAGGCGGCCAGCACTGGGACGCCTCATCCTGCCGTGTAGTGAGGGTTGCAGCTCCTGCAGGGGCACGAGCCGTCAGCAGCGAGGGGCAGGGCCCATAGCGCCGGCTCCACGGTGCAGTCGCCCGCCAATCAGCGCCTGCGGACACAGACACGCCCAGCGGTGACAACCCCCGACCAGTCGACAGCAGGGCTGTGCGGTATGGCGATATATCGAGCACGAAACTATACTTCTGGCATATCACCACTGCGATATCGTCCAACAGAGCACGACAATACAGCACACGTCGCGATATTAGCGAGATGTGATGTTGACGATATGAGATATTAGCTACACACGATGTTGGTGGAGCGGGGTGGAGAGAGGGTGAAGCATGGTGAATTCAAGGGCGGGGGAAACGAGAGGTCCCCGAGAAAACCTGTCGGCCAGCGGCATCGCCCGGCACGATTCCCACATGCGAAAATCCGGGGATTGAACCCGGTTCACCTTGGTGGGAGGCGAGTTGTCTAACCACTACACCACCGTGGCCCCTAGGCTCAGTCGTGCACAAATTTTGTTAGTGTTTGAAACAAAACTTACGGTGAAGAAATTACAGACCCAAAATGTTGTATATTAGTCATCCTTACTCTTAAAACAAACTACAGGAGGCCGTTATACTTCGATGTAGTGCGGAACTATGCAGGGGTAGGGGGGGAATCAAAGGTATAGGAAACTGCACTAAAATAAAGTTCACCAGAAACATTGGCATACTCCGAAAATACATCACAGTACAAGTCTTCTTCGTATTGACCATATTTCCCTGATTTTCGCATGTCGGATAAGCTACTGGACTTTGCCGTTGACAAGTATTTTTTCTCAGAGTTCCCCAGTTACCTTACTGCTTTTACATTTCTACTTCAGCTGTTAAAAGACGCCTAAATCTCTCGCATAAGGTTAAACCTACAGGCCTGTTCTTACCAGTCATATCGGCTATTAAGTTGCGGAAGATTTTTGCAATTACTTTTGCAAAATGTTTCTTGTCAATTATCATTTGTGTGTGTTGCCACGCATTATTGACATACAATCTAAGCAACTGATGCGTATGCCTAGTTATACAGAATGGGAAGGAATTCCTTACGCAAAATCAAGTGGTAAATACATATACCTTCTACCTAAACTGTATATTAAGGGAGAAGATATGATTCCTTGAAAATGGAGATATTCAAATGTATTTTTGCAAAATATTGGAAACTAAGTGAAATAAAATTACAGTTCTCCGAACATTATTTTATGTTATTCGGGATCTTCAACCTAAAAGCTAACTCCCAATTATACCTCCCACTGTAATGAAAATATCTCGGGTTGCCACTATCTTATTGCAGGCAACTATTGTTACCGTCCGTAATGATGAACGTTTGATGCTGGTTTATCGAGCAGTATGATCTAATTAAAAAATATGCTTCAGAAACACCGTTTTTGTGTAAGACGCACACAAAGCCTAGCACTTAGGCAATACTACCTACACGCGCCTATGGTATGCTGCTGTGTCCACTGCNAGTAAGACGCACACAAAGCCTAGCACTTAGGCAATACTACCTACACGCGCCTATGGTATGCTGCTGTGCCCACTGCAAATACGACGATGGAGGATATTCGTTAATGTATACTGTAAATAACACGCACTGCACATTAATAAGCTTACGGTACTGCAGCTGCTTGTTTGTTTATGGCCACAGTCAGTATGTGATTGCCTGCAGGAAGTGTTGGTATTGCTTACGCCCCTGGAACTGTGTCGCTGCCGCCGGAAGTTCCGAAATAGTTTCACACAAAAGTGCTGTGTCCTGAGCAGTTGCAACAAGAGGATCATTATTTTATTATGTCATACTTCTCAATAAACCATATCAAACACTCATAATTCCTGACGGTAAAAAAAAAGTTTTCCTCTCTAAGATGGTGGCCACCACTGATAGTTTCATTACGGTGGGAGGTATAAATTAAAGTTTGTTCTTAGGCTAAAGGTCCCAATAACATAAAACAATGTTCGGAGTATTGTAATTTCGTTTCACTTCGTTTCCGATATTTTGGAAAAAATACATGTTGATATCTCCATTTCTAAAGGGCTTATATCTCCCTTGATATTCTGTTTAGGTAGAAAGGGACCTGTTTATTTCCGTTTTGATTTTGCACACAGAGTCGCTTTGCGAGTTTGGTGGTCAAATATTTTCCCAATTCTGTATATAATTCTAAATAAGTTTAGAAGCATGTTCTCGCTGTTTACAATCACACACAGTTAACATTTGATTGCGAAATTTTCTACAGACTGTAAAATGTACATAGCTGTGAGGAGTGATTCTCAGTAACTACCCAGAAACAGAAATTGTGAAACGAAAATGGAAAATTATACGTCAAGACTCCGCAGCTGAAGAATTTACTTAATAACTTAATATGTTGTTAAAAAGGAACCGTTTTGAGGATAAAACTATTGTACTTCATGCAAATTGCAAAATGAATAACACAAATACCTACTCCGTACTAAGATTCTACTAATTAATTCTTATAATTTCGAAAATAACGTTTTTTTGATAAACTAAATTTCAGGGATATACCTAAAAGTAGTCTCTATTCATCGCGAAAGAAAAAATACAAGGAATTAAAACTGGTGCTANAAATTTCAGGGATATACCTAAAAGTAGTCTCTATTCATCGCGAAAGAAAAAATACAAGGAATTAAAACTGGTGCTACAGATAGAACCTTGCCTTTTGCCGCCTTCAATCGCTCTCTGCTATCGCACGTGAGCTTTATGGTTGAGAGCTGGACGCAATGCATATTTTCCGGCTTCGTAGACTATCCCACTTTGTACGGTAGACTTACTAAGATGGGTAATAACAAACTAAACTTAACTTTAAACTACACCTAATAACGGCACGCAAGTCCATGTCTTACTTACATGGACTGGACTTCGAAAGAAATATCACGCAATGTATGTCATACAGGGTGAAACTGACTGAACACCGCCGGCATAATTCGACGAGTGATTCTTTATCAAAAATAAGTTTAAAAATATGTTTACGACCTATAGTCTAAGTCTATTCCACAGGGGTTTATTTAATCACCCTTTAAAGTGTAACTGAAGCAGACGTTTATTGATAGTAACACAGCCAGACTGGAAGATAAATCCCTGAGTTTCTGGATAATGAACTGTTAAAAGACGAAGTGCAAACCATAAAAAGTTGGGTGCTGTTATCAACTTCGTTTCATAAAAAGAAGGAACTGGAAACCCTTTTGTGCGATTAGAAATGTAACTCCCCGGCATTTTGGGTTGGTACAGATAACACACGCCATTAGGGGTAGAAAACTGTGTCGTTAACGGTTCAGTCACAGTTACAATGCTATCTATCTATGCTCAATTGACGGATACTTTTTACAAAACATTTGCGTTTCTGAAAATTTTTGGAAGCGCTCATATTTAGTGTAATCTGAATAAATTCGATGAGAGAATACACCGTGACGTCAGTAATAGAGGTGACAGTGTTGTAAGTGTAAGTGTTGATGCTTGTTCCTAATTTTGTTATAGTATTACAGTACATATGTGTGACCAAATTTTTTCTGAAAAACTTGTATTCCAGAAGATATAATTTTTACAGATATGCAATTACAAGCTTATAATAACGTAAGCCATAGATGTCAATAACGTAAGTAATTTATATCAATTCTGTTCATTTAGAAAAAAAATTGTCTTTAATATCCCATAGCACTACAAACACGCACACACGCACACGCACGCACACACTTTTATTCTCTGAATAAGGTAATTTGATAATTATAAAAGACATGAGCTGATAATTAACAGTTAANGCACGCACACACTTTTATTCTCTGAATAAGGTAATTTGATAATTATAAAAGACATGAGCTGATAATTAACAGTTAATTACTAAGCAAAACTACTTACGCTCTTAAGAACTATCACTTTTAGGCAAATAGTTTATAATAATTTGCTTATTCTTCAACACTCAAACTTGCAAAATTATAATATATATACGAAAAATAATAACTCCTTATTCACTTTGAGTCACAATGGCGGTCTAGACGTATACCGCGTACTTATCAGAAAAGGCGCTAGAGATTAACCGAGAGCATGTTATCAAACACTGGCTTGTGTGGTACGACACTAAGATGCATACAACTGAATCTAGCACTGAATAACCGCAGTTCCCCCTTATCGGCTGCGCCAGTGCACATTTGCAAATTATGTAGCTTGTAAGGTCATTGTAAACATTTTGTAAATAAATGGCATTTGTAAGACTTTAACAATATCGCTAGCGAGTGAACTATAAACCGGCGGTGTTTTACTCCTAGGTCACAGGTAATTGCAGCATTTTTTACTGTCTCCGTAGCGTTATTTGGTGACGATATACTACATGAAATTTGTAGGCCTATACCGAGTATTGGAGCACTGAATATGCAGGATGTTTTATCAAACGTGGACGTGATTTCACTAGTGCACAGGAGAAACTAAAACAAAAAAAAAGGGTCTTTTTAAACACATGTTTCCGAGTTAAAGCCACGTACTCGACGTCTCTCGACCTGTTAATTAGTATGCTATAGGTTATTCCTGATTGGCGCCCTGACAAGAGCAGTTGATTTTGTTCTGTGTTGTGAGTTGGAAGTAATAATAAATATTCAGACTAGCAAATAGCAGACATGCACTTCATACATGGGCTCACGGACTGTTATGCAGCAGAAGTGAGACGTCACTCGATGTACGTAGAATGTGGTTTCTGCATGATGGTACACCGCGATATTTTATCCGAATAGCAAGAAATATCTTTAAAGAAAGATTTCCAAGCAAATAGATAGGTCGTGCAGGACCTGATGGTTGGCCTGCACGTTCTCCAGACTTAAATCCATTTTATTTATATTTCTGGAGCCACTTGAAAACACTTGTGTGTGCAACGCTCATCCTCAACATCGAAACACCTCTGTCAGCGTATCCAAATAGACAGCCAACTTATTCGATAACCACCTGGTATTCAAATAATATGACAGTATATGATAAAACCAAAGACTGCAGGCTTGAATTCAGACTGAAGATGGTCGTTTCGAGCACTTGCTATAACAATAAGCAGCAACATATTTTTGCAGTACAGACAGGATGTAACTCAGAAACAAGGTCAAATAGGCCACATATTTTTTATGGGCTTCTTTATTGTTTTAGTGGCTCCTACCCACAAGTAAAGCGGGTCCCACATTTCTAAAAATCGCGTATACTCAATTCACGTTTACTTCCAACTTTTCTGAAGCCCTGCTAAAGTTATACTTCTGAGATATTCCTCCGTCTCATGCAAACAAAGATTAACCAAGTCTAAAAAATACGCCAAAGGGACAATACACCATATTCGTGCGCACTCAGTGTAAAAATATTTTGCATAAGAACTATTTATTACTAGGAATTACCAACACACGTTTGTTCTCCCCGTTTTATTTATATTAATTAAAAATTAAATTTTATAATTTATATACAAATTATAAGTAAAAATTGAATTTGTACCCAAAAATAAGGTGCATTTATGTCAGCAGAAGTATAAAACGCTTGTGATGTGTGACATATTTAGGAAAAAATCAACTGTGTCATGTATGGGCTGATTTTTCAAAGGTTTCATTTAAAAAATGCGAAGAAACCGCGAATAGACTTAAGTAGATCACACTACTTACCTGCTCAATAATTCAATTGGGACGGCTATGTGGAAATTGTTGCCATCGCGCTCTGGGGAATATTGTCAGTTACTACCATACGGAATTGTGTGCAGTTTCTTACAATCCGATTAGAACTTGTGAGAGTACAATTCGGCAGTTATGTAACAAAACCCTTCTCGTAGGAAAGTAATCGTGACGCGTGAAAGTTTTTTCTCTTGTATCTCCTCCACAAGTTTATTGCTTCAAAGTTAACTACGTGTGAATCACTAAACTAATAATAAAAGCCAATTGCAGTTTTGCATCAGTGGCACGGGGTGGAACTTTCCTGTAAGTGGATGCTCCCGCGTAGAGCTTGACGAAATGGCGGTTGAAGTTTCTTCGGGATACTCTCATTTCCTCCCGCGTTCTGACCGTATCGCTTTTCTCCCTTTCTCTCTGTCTCTGTTGCTCTCTCTCTCTCCTCGCCTGATACGCCCGTCAGGCTAGCCAAGAAAGACAGGACTGTTCTTCGGTACATCTGGTTATTGCACGTCACACACCGTGCTTGTTGGTCCTTCCTGAAGAAGGAAACATCACGCAACACTCTTCTGTTTTCCCGGGAGTCTTCGGCGATCGTGGCATGGAGTTCTTCAGGAGAGGAGGCCAACATTGTGCGAACCCAACATCTCAGCGTAATCCCGCTGTAACAAGACGGCGCCGTCGTCTTCTGCGTCTTTGCAGAACTAAGGGTCGTACATCTCTAATATGAGCTCCACGGCCGAGGTTGCTGCGGCGTCGCAGCCCCCGGCAGACCGCGAGGTAGTGGTTCTGTTCCTGCGCAAGGCATGCATGTTTGTGGCATTTTTGAAGTTAAAACAAAGTTAATTTATAGTGTAAGTCGCTGCCTCTCGGTTTACCCTACGAGCAACTCGCGGGAGCGTGCAACAAGACCGTGCACAGCATAAAGATTGTGGAGACTGAGAATAGAAAATTTCACACCCCCCGCCGCCGCCATTAAAAATTCTAGACAATTTTAACTGCTATACACACAAGATTATTCAGTACTCGAAACTTCAACAACAACGCGTGTGTGTGTGTGTATGTATATATATATATATAAGGGAGAGAGAGAAGCACACTTAAAATACATATATTGTTCTGTACTTAGGCTTACTTCCATTGTCTCTCACTTTTTCGCCCCTTGTACACGATTCCGCACTGTTTCGACGGTTCGTGGGGGACGATGCTTCCCCTCACCCCCCCCCTTCCACTAAGCACGGCCCTGATGCTTAGACTACTCACCTCCCACTTCGGCGAACCGGGTTCGATTCCCGGCGGGGTCGCCCCCTGGATTTCCGCTTTTGGGAATCGTGCCGGACGATGCCACAGGTTGGCGGGTTTTCTCAGGGTTCTCCCGTTTCCACCGTCCTTGAATTCCGGCGCTTCTCCATTCTCTCCTAGCTTCAACTTCATCGGCTCTCGAGACCTCGACGTTAAGGGGGCGCCCAAATTTCTGCACTCCACCCCAAGGATTTTTACGCTGTTCACGGTAAGGTGAGGACATTTGAAACAAACCTTTGAAAATAATCACTACTCGAACTACGTATATAATAGATTACGCACTGGCATGCAGGCAGCGAATTAATAAAAATTGTCAACACTTGACGTTTTATTGCAAGTGCAATTTGGCAAGTGAAGGTTGCCCAAATGTCTTCACTCAGTCTTCGCCACGGTGTTACCTGTGCGCCGCGAGGAGCATCCCCTCGCCTCCTGGGCGGCTATCCAGCAGCTGCAGCCGACGTCGAGAGGCGCTCCGAGGTCCTCCACCAGCCGCCGTAGCGTCGCGACGCCCGCCGTCTGTCCACGAGCACGCGGANATTGATAGCGCCAGCCCGCGACCACTGCCATATCCTACGTCTTCTCCGGCATCCGACCGTACACGTGACTGTCTGCTCGAGTAAGCACGCTATCAGCTGGTTACCACGGAAACCCATCTTTAGTGACCGCAGATAAACGAAAACCAACAGTGATAATATACACAATTACTCAGCTAAGAAGTTCGCCCCAAATATCTTCCCAGACGCTGCTGGAGACATCGAAATGTTGATTTCTAATTCGTAAATGGCAGACACTACGTGGCTCATAAGATACAGTCTATNTCTGCTGGAGACATCGAAATGTTGATTTCTAATTCGTAAATGGCAGACACTACGTGGCTCATAAGATACAGTCTATATCTGTTCCGAGATGTAATTAAGTACTGTGATGTAGACATCAGTTTGGTTTTAAAAATGAAAATATTCACTTTTCTACAATAGCATAACATGTTATTAGGCGAGAGCAGTGACGTGATTATATTGAAAACCCGACGAGCACTTTTTGTGATATAAGGGGATGTTCATACGTGTATAAGCTGTTCACGGCAAAGTGAGCACTTTTGAGGCCCTAGTTACTTTTATATTTGAGCAATTGTTTTTATCATCNTATAAGCTGTTCACGGCAAAGTGAGCACTTTTGAGGCCCTAGTTACTTTTATATTTGAGCAATTGTTTTTATCATCGAATGACCTTTTAAAATAAATACTACCATGTAAGTAATAAACACAGTGCATATATTCCACCGCACTCGGAAGTTAACGTCTAAGGCTACAATAGNTTTTAAAATAAATACTACCATGTAAGTAATAAACACAGTGCATATATTCCACCGCACTCGGAAGTTAACGTCTAAGGCTACAATAGAATATATTTATTGACTGTTATTCCAAATGAGAGGGCTTTCCAAAGTGCTCAATTTACTGTGGATACCCTGTATGCACTTGAGTGTAGCTGTGGCGGGGTAGGTAGCGTCATCCGCTGGGGCGTCGACACAGGCTTCGAACGCATACGGAAGGTTGTTTGTTGGTGGTGGTGTTGTTGATGTCACAGACAAATAAAACATGCGTTTATTTTTATGTTCCTAGCTTGATTACAATTAATTACAGTCCACATCAATGCGACACCTTCCAGCGGACGACGCAACCTTCCTCGCCACAGCTACAGTCAAACGCATACGCCTATGAAAACCCCCTTACATCTCAAAAAATGCTCTTCGGATTTCCAACATAATCACGTAACTGAACTCGCCGCTTAATAACATGCTATGCTGTTGGGAGAAATGAATATATTGTAAAAAAAACCAAACTTGATAGCGTTATATCAGTAATGTATTACACCTCGGAACAGACATAGACTGTGTCTTAGGAGCCCCGTAGTGACATTTACGAATTAGAAATACACATTTCGATACTCTCAGCGTCTCGGAAGATATTTGGGGTGAACATTGTAGCTGAAGAAGCTGTATATAAAGACCATTGGCGTCACCAAAAATTTTCTTATTGCGAATGTGGGCATGCGAACCAGAATAAGTTTTCTCTCAGAGAAGTATGAGATTTACAACTGGTATTTACTTAAAATAAATGCATCAAACATCCATCACGTACCATATGTATAAATTAGTTCAGCTTTAACAATAAACAATATATTACAATATTACGGTATAATATAATAAGTTAATAGGAAATTGGTTTGTTGTGAAAATGATTGTTTCACTTAGTTACGAGAAAGATTACAAACACTCTTCATATATGAATGATTTTTGTAATGGAGCTATCNTATAAGCTGTTCACGGCAAAGTGAGCACTTTTGAGGCCCTAGTTACTTTTATATTTGAGCAATTGTTTTTATCATCTAATGACCTTTTAAAATAAATACTACCATGTAAGTAATAAACACAGTGCATATATTCCACCGCACTCGGAAGTTAACGTCTAAGGCTACAATAGAATATATTTATTGACTGTTATTCCAAATGAGAGGGCTTTCCAAAGTGCTCAATTTACTGTGGATACCCTGTATGCACTTGAGTGTAGCTGTGGCGGGGTAGGTAGCGTCATCCGCTGGGGCGTCGACACAGGCTTCGAACGCATACGGAAGGTTGTTTGTTGGTGGTGGTGTTGTTGATGTCACAGACAAATAAAACATGCGTTTATTTTTATGTTCCTAGCTTGATTACAATTAATTACAGTCCACATCAATGCGACACCTCCCAGCGGACGACGCAACCTTCCTCGCCACAGCTACAGTCAAACTCATACACCTATGAAAACCCCCTTACATCTCAAAAAATGCTCTTCGAATTTCCAACATAATCACGTAACTGAACTCGCCGCTTAATAACATGCTATGCTGTTGGGAGAAATGAATATATTGTTAAAAAAAACCAAACTTGATAGCGTTATATCAGTAATGTATTACACCTCGGAACAGACATAGACTGTGTCTTAGGAGCCCCGTAGTGACATTCACGAATTAGAAATAAACATTTCGATACTCTCAGCGTCTCGGAAGATATTTGGGGTGAACATTGTAGCTGAAGAAGCTGTATATAAAGACCATTGGCGTCACCAAAAATTTTCTTATTGCGAATGTGGGCATGCGAACCAGAATAAGTTTTCTTTCAGAGAAGTATGAGATTTACAACTGGTATTTACTTAAAATAAATGCATCAAACATCCATCACGGGCCATATGTATAAATTAGTTCAGCTTTAACAATAAACAATATATTACAATATTACGTTATAATATAATAAGTTAATAGGAAATTTGTTTGTTGTGAAAATGGTTGTTTCACTTAGTTACGAGAAAGATTACAAACACTCTTCATATATGAATGATTTTTGTGATGGAGCTATAGCAGTTCATAGAAANGCACTCCTGCTGACACCCACGAGCGTGCAAAAACATCTACCCAAGCCTCAATCTCGTACTGCAGTCAATGCACTTTAAGTAAAAAATAACGAGTGAAGTATCAGATTATTTAATATTTTCCGAAAGCAGTAACACTCAAATTTCAAATAAATGTCATCACACTTCTTGACAGTCGCACAATATCCCTTGAAATATTACATCTAAATAGGAAAGCCTTTACTGGACATGCTGACGTGACTACGGCTTGGCTTGGCGAGGTACTCTGTCTAGGAGGGAAGGTGGGTGATACAGTATGCAATGTGGACCAGGATTAATGTGCCAAACAACAGAATATTATTCCTTGTGGACAATAAAGTGGGGTATGCATCGACAACACTGTCATGTGGTGAATGTTAAGGGAGGTACGCGGTGTTGAAAATCGAATTATGAAATGCATAATTGTAAATACTGCACGAAGTACTCGAGATGGTGCGACCAAAACCGGAATCGTTTTTCACGAATCGGAGATCGTATAGCAGTGTAAATTTGGTTGATCAAATTGCCCCCCCCCCTTTTTTCATTGCGTAAGTAAGGGTAGTCACACCCTTATCGCAGGGAACTTTGGAACACTAGGTGGTAAGGAAAAAGACGTGGCCCATTATAACACACCATGGCGCACAATGAAGACAAAATGCCCTCTTGTTCAAACTCGCTTCAGCGAACAGTTTTCGAGAAAACGCCTCTCCAAATGTCGAAGGTGCAGTGTGGTTCCTGCCTCGCCATGTGCGTGACTGCGGTGACTACGCGCATCTCAAGCTGTCTCGTCCCTGGACGTGGGTTGCAATCGTTGTAACTGTGATGTGTCTGAATACCGGATTCACCGCACACGATATGCAAATAATTAGTAGAAATTAGTAACGAAAGCAATATTCGTTATAAGTAAACAAAGNGGATTCACCGCACACGATATGCAAATAATTAGTAGAAATTAGTAACGAAAGCAATATTCGTTATAAGTAAACAAAGTATTTGGATAACACAATTAGTTTGTTTTATTTCTGGAGCGCATCCGTTGACCCTGAACTGAGTACGAGGACATGGATGAAATTTTAATTTGCACCGCGCCTACTTGGTTCTGGACTACCGGCAGTCGCGTTCATTTGTTGTATTTTCGCGTTACCATATATTTTTTAAAATTTTCTTTTGTTTTTATGTAACTATGGAATATGTAACAGTAGTATAAAAATGTTCGTTCTGGCGTAATGTANGGATTCACCGCACACGATATGCAAATAATTAGTAGAAATTAGTAACGAAAGCAATATTCGTTATAAGTAAACAAAGCATTTGGATAACACAATTAGTTTGTTTTATTTCTGGAGCGCATCCGTTGACCCTGAACTGAGTACGAGGACATGGATGAAATTTTAATTTGCACCGCGCCTACTTGGTTCTGGACTACCGGCAGTCGCGTTCATTTGTTGTATTTTCGCGTTACCATATATTTTTAAAAATTTTCTTTTGTTTTTATGTAACTATGGAATATGTAACAGTAGTATAAAAATGTTCGTTCTGGCGTAATGTANAAAAATTTTCTTTTGTTTTTATGTAACTATGGAATATGTAACAGTAGTATAAAAATGTTCGTTCTGGCGTAATGTATTTTAATTGGGCACAGGGGGTGCAGGGTGCCAGAGCTCGAAGCTGTTCATGCTCTGAAATTTCGGTAGGCCGAAGTCCATCTTGTCTGCCATGATGGATGTCGGTGACCATGATCACCATGATCTTGACACTTGACCTTGCCCTTGTGANAGTCCATCTTGTCTGCCATGATGGATGTCGGTGACCATGATCACCATGATCTTGACACTTGACCTTGCCCTTGTGAATTTAAACATAAAAATTTCAAAAAATTCCAAAATTTAAAAAATTCAAAGAAGTAAAAACATAATAAAAATGTCAGCATTAAAAACTTGTAAAAAATTATAAAAATAATTACAAAAAATGGAAATTAAAAAAATAAAATTTTGAATGTTTGGGAATAAAGGGCATGGAGGAGTAGGAGCTAGCAGCCAGTCGGCAGCCATGTTGTGACGACACCCAACTGCCATCTTGCATCCGAATAACCTTTACCTTTGGCCTTACGACAGCGTCCTTAATCCCTAGCCCTTAACTTTGAATTTCTAAAAACTCTAAAAAGATGTTTTAAAAACTTTTAAAATTTTATAAATAATATATATATTAAAAACTTTAAAANTTTCTAAAAACTCTAAAAAGATGTTTTAAAAACTTTTAAAATTTTATAAATAATATATATATTAAAAACTTTAAAAGCAAACATTTTGAATGATTGGGAATAAGGTGATGGGGGATCCGAGCCGAAGCTGACCGGCCGCCATGATGTAATATCACTCATCCACCATATTGGATGAGTAACCTTGACCTCGCACCGATGACCTTGACCTGTGCCATGACATTGGACGACCTTGAATCCAAAATAATTGCATATTTCCTAAAAATTTAAGATGTAAAAAACTGTTAAAAATGTGTTACAATTCCCAAAAAAATTCAACAATTAAAAATTTTGAATAATTTTGGGAAAAAATTTAAAGACTTATACGCATCAGGTCCGAGGTTTGATGATTTATGAAACGACTAAGCCCCGCGCACGAAGACCAGCAGATGACTAACCCCACGACACTATTGTTTCATTAGTTAACACGTCCCACTCCTCGCCTCCAACACATATCTTGACTGATTAGCCAGGTTCTCTGTATCCCCTCCATCACCACCACACATTTTTATTGGCTCTTTTCTAAGATCTCACTGGATTTACATCACACCACCTTCCCTCCAGCCTAAAAAAATTTATTAATCAATCTCGCAATCTTTCATTCAATATTTTCATCCATCTTCCAATATCTCCATCAATATTTCCATCAATCTCACAATCTTGCCAACAATCTCTCAATATTTCGTTCAGTCTTTCAAATTTTCCATCAATCAATAAATCTCTCAATATTTCCATCAATCTCCCAATCTTTCCATTAATGTTCCAACCTTTCCAACAATCTCGCAATATTTCCATCAATCTCCCAATCTTTCCATTAATGTTCCAACCTTTCCAACAATCTCGCAATATTTCCATCAATATTCCAAACTTTCGTCCAATATTTCCGTCAATCTTCAAATCTGTCATCCAATCTTTCAATCAATCTTCCAATATTTTCAATCAATTTCCATCAATATCGCAATCTTTCCATTAATCTTCCATTTTTTACATGTTTTATATACACGCCTGTTTGGACGACACATGAAATCGGAACATTTCAATCTTGTCAGAAGTGAGATGGCAAGTTAGCAATATAGGAGATATTTCAATACAAGCGATTTTCTGTAATTGACGATTTAGCGTATTTGACGAAGTTGTAGTTTTGTGGGTAAAATATTAAATCCCCCTGGCTATGGTTTTGCAGAATCACTCGAATAGCTGAAATATCGATGTCTGTGATAANAGGTAAAATATTAAATCCCCCTGGCTATGGTTTTGCAGAATCACTCGAATAGCTGAAATATCGATGTCTGTGATAAATTCCAACTCTGAAAAGATGTTACGAAACGACAATCGGTTTGTTTTGTAAGTATTAAACATTCCTTAAGGATGGGTAACTGAAGCCTTGTCAGTCTTTCAGTTATACACGCAGATTTAAACTGTGTAACCGTAAACGAAAATTCTTAACATATTATTAGTGGAAACACACTGACTCGCGTACTTCCTACAAAGTTGGCAACTAGTAACTTTTTAAAAGTTTAAATGTTTATATATTTAAACTTTTGTTTATGTTAACGTAAATCGACTTATTTTTGTTTGATGTGTGTCAAAACAAGGATAGACGTAGTTGCGTTACTAACAATTTCACTACTACGTGTATTATTAGTGTGTGGGATTTAGCCATTAGGACAGCGACAACTCTTATTTTTACGTGTGACGAAAGTATACACAGTGACCTGAAGTTAGTGCTGGATTAGCGGTGAACGAACCATATCCTTATTTTGAATGCATATAATAATTCTCAGATATAATCGTCCGAACATGCCGATCTGTAGCTATGTTGGTGTAGTCTCCAACATGCTTATGGTCTGCATGATGTCACAATAGTTCCTTTTGTAAATCGCCTGTCAGGGTGTTCCGTTTTCTGTACATAAAATTTCGGGGTTTTGTAAATAAAATAATTATGAGCTCCAATTATCTCGGCTTCTTAAACCTAATGGAGTCTTAAAAAAGGGGTCAGATTTGAGTATTTAACCTAACTGGATTATATTGCTAAGAACATATATTAATAAATTAATTGCATGAATAAAAAATTATATAATATTCAACTAATCATTACTGGGCATTATCAACACACCTATTTTTCACTCTTTTGTTAATATTAATTGTAAAAGAAATATTATAATTTATAGGTAAAATATAAATAAAATTTCAATTGAATCAAAAATACGGTAGTTTTATGTCAACAAAAATATAAAACGCTTGTGATTGGTGGCATATTTAGGAAACCACCATACACGTCATATATGAAGTGATTATCCAAAGGTTTAAATCAAAAGTATAAATAAACCGCGGCTAGACAATATTCATTTTTTAAAATAAGTTTTCACTTTGTTCCTATTCCAAAAACTTCAATACTAGAACGTTTGCCTCTCCCTCCTTGCCGGAGTGTGAGATAAAGCTTATCAGAGATTACTTTCTTGCATCCTTTCTTCATCCCAGTTGTTCTTGTGGGTAGAAGGTTGGAATGGGAAGTTGTGATGGATGGGACAGGAGGAGAAAATCCGCCACAAAATTCCATTATTCAGAACAGTTTTTAATTTGTCGCTGCAAAATGGAATGTTAACTCAAAAAATAATGTCGCGCACTCCCAATATCGAATTATGTAGGTTTTGGAAAAAGTAAAAAATTTACATCTAAAATAAGTTTATTTAGATTTGTGCGGCTCTTAAAATCGACGTCTTGAGAGCCGATGAGGGTGAAGTGAGGGGAGTGTGGGGCAGCACCGTAATGCAAGAGCGGAAGAAACGGGACATCCCCGAGAAAACCCGCCGACTGGCGGCATCGTCCGGCACGATTCTCTCAGGCGGAAATCGCCGGGAATGGAGTCTGGTTCGTCTGGATAGGAGGCGAGTAGTCAGAACATTACACCGCTGTGGCCCTCTGAGAGGAGGGAGGGGGGAGGGAGACTGCCAGCAGTTCATGTGTCTGTTTACACGACATCAACTATAAGCCAGCGTGTCCAAAACCGAGAGAAAATATAAAGCAAAGTGCTGTAGGGCCCTTAGTTTTAGAAATATTTACATAAAACTTAAATATAAAATTGATAAAAATGTCGTAAAACTGAACTAAATTTCAGTTGTGTATCTTAAAAGGTATTAAAATGGGGTCACGTGAAATCATAAATTCATAAAAAATTAATTACATTGAGAATATAATTTTCGACACAAGAGGATCACACAGTCGACAGTGACAAAATATCTGCTCAAATTAAACTTTTAGAGCCCTTAGTCTAGTACCTGTCATTAAAGGCGTTTGCGAAAACAGGG